>JASANP010001089.1:7783-102788 GCA_030849625.1 Wallacemonas sp. TrypX
CGGCCTCCTCGAGCTGGTCCTTCAGCGCAGCAAGCTCAGCGTCCTTCTCAGCAACGACGTCAGCGTGCTCGTCGTCGGCGGCAGCCTTGGCAGCCACGGCCTCCTCAAGCTGGGCACTCAGGACAACGAGTTCAGCGTTCTTGAGTGCCTCGCGGTGGGCAACCTCGTCGTTGAGAGCGGTGAATGCACGCCTGATGTCTTCGACCTCAGCTGCCTTTTCGTCGCGCTCGGCAGCCGCTGCCGCTAACTCTTTCCGGAGCGTATTGAGCTGCTGCTCCTTTGTCGACTCAGGTTCGTTCATGAATTGTTGGCTGTTTTCAGTGAGGTGCCGAAGTTGGTCTTGCAGAGCCTGCACCTCCTCCATCAAGGTCGCCTTTTCGCGCTGGAGACGGCTGACGGCGTCGTCCTTACTCTGATCCGCCGCCGTCTTTCGAAGCTGGTGTGGGTGAAGGGGCAGGTCGTGAAAGTGTACGTCGTCTTGATCCTCTTGGGTCGCACTGTCTCCCTCTGATCGCTCGTGGGGGAAGGCGGACGTGGAGGAGCCAACCTTCTCGCCAACCTGGCGCACCAGGTCATCGTTCTCTTGCTGGTACGCCTCACTCGATAGACGTGCACGCGCCATGTGCACGCGCAGGCGGAGGCAATCCTGTTTGTGAGCATCGCGTTCGGCCTCGGCCGCCGCGAGCTGGGCTTGTAGCACGCGGATCGTGGCGGCATAGCTGTCGCGCTCGGCGCCTGCGTGCATGGGGCCATCTGCATCACGTGAAGAGCTTGCACGTTGAGATCCCTTGGCTCGATGATGCTTCCTGGACTTCGTTGGTCTCCGAGGCGCTGGTTGGGTGTTGTCAGCGTCCATGTTCCTTTTTATTTTTTGCTCACGTCTTCAGAGAGATGTAGAAGTAAGATGAGCGAAAGAGCAAAAAAATTAGTAAAAGGATGTGCAAGCAGTGTCTACGTCTCAACGGAGAAACTCCGCGGGGAAGAAAAACAAAAAAAAGGCTTGTGGAATACAGGGGTTCAAAGTAAAGAGACCAACAGTGCGCGCTTATTCTTTCTTCTCCGTGTGCGTAGTAGTAGTAGTAGTAGTTGCACACGGATCAGGGAAAAGCGTTTAGTGTTGATAGTGAATCAGGCTTCCTTGCGTTCTTCAGTGACTTCGCCGCCGTTCGTCACGTCTCAGCGCCCTGTTACTGCGCACAGCAATGACGCGGAAACAGTCGGAAGTGTGTTTAGGGTGGGGAGATGCAAAGTCGCCCCGCACTTGGAGAGTCGTGGAGAGCGAGAGAGAGCGACCTGCAAGCAGCGAAGAGAGAAGAAAGATAATTTAAAAACAAATCTGCACTAGCTGCTAACAGCAAACAAGCAAAAAGATCAAAACAAGTCGCTGTGGTAGTGGTCGATGTCAGACACGTCGAAATGGTGGAGAGAGAAGAGAGAAAGCGTCCGTCACGTTGTGCGTGACTGCGTTTGTGTGTGTGTGCGGGTGGTTGAGTGACGGTGGTTGTCTTTGCCTATACGTGTGTGGCTCACCAGCCGTTCAAGATATCGTTCAGTAACTCTACTCTTTCCTTAGCGCTCAGTGAATTGAGTGCTTGCCGGTGTGTGTGTGTGTGTGTGTTCATTCAGACGGAAGCCGTGGGGACGCAAGAGTGAGGGAGGTAATCAAGGGAGGAAGAGCCGTGTGCATGTGTGCGGATGAGGTTGAGACAAGCCAGGAGAAGAAATGACGAGACGCTAGAGTAAAGCATTCATCAGCCAAGACAGTGGTCCTTCGCGCGTCTTGCTCGTGTGTGCATATGTGCACGTGTGCATGTGTGTGTGGGTGTGTGGGTCGGTGACCCACAGTCGGCAAAGTCACGCGCTTTGAGCCCGATCATGAGAAACGTGGTGCAGAGAATAACACAGAAAAAGAAGGTTCCACTCACCACGTTCGCTTTGTCAGTTGCTGTCACGGCATTCGATTGTTTGTGGGACTCGACCAGTCGTGTTCACTTCAATCATGCGGCTTACCTCGTTGACCTCCGGGTGCCGGTGGTGACTTTGCCACTTTTTCTTTTTTACTTCTGTGTGTGTGTGTGTGTGTGGTGTGTAGTTGCCCTCTCTCCACATCGCTCCAGTGCGCGGTTTCGGCCTACAGCTCGGCGGGGTGATGGGTGGCAAACACGTGAAACTGCTTGAAGTCCTCGACGAGTGGATTGTAGCCGCTTTTCGTCGTGTAAAGTGTTGTTTTATCGCCCCCGAACGTTCTCCAGAACTCTGGGTGTGGCATCGAGGCGATCTCCTTTTCACGGCCGCACACGCTGCGGTAGACAACGTTGAGGTGGTCGTAATCGGTGGGGAAGCAGATGTCTACCATGCCCGCGTTCGCGTTGAGGGCGTCAATAGGGCGGCGAAGGTACATATCCTTGGCAATGCGCATCTTGATCTGCAGAACAGGTCCGTTGATGCCCGGCAGGCCCTGGCGCACGCTAGACCAATCCGCCGCGAAGAGGTGGTGGCGAGGAAACCACTCTGCGAGTGTTTCCAGAAAGAGCATCAGTGAGGTAGGCAGCCACGCCGTACGGAAGGGACTGTGCAGCCACAATGCCTTGGAGATCATAAGATGAAGAGGATCCTCCACCTGTGGTTCAATGCTGCGGAACCGCGGAGCTTGAATGTTGTCGCGACCACCCGTCGCGCACAGCACTTTCAGCGCGTGCAACGAGGTCTCCTGCATCCAGTTGAGGTAGCGGATATATCGCAAGATAACGGGGTCCTGCACTGAGAAAAAACGTTCGTGCGCGGTAGACAAGTTGTCGTGCTGCTGGAAGAAGAACCACTGCTCATTCACGGCGCCTTCGCCATCCCACACGACGCAATCGTGCGGCATTCCCGAAAACAACTCCACCGCGAGCACAACACATCGCCGCTTTTCCAATTCCCGCCAATTAAGAATAGAGACGTGGTGCACCTTGACGTGGTGATAGTGATGGATGAGGCGGTTTCGCAGTGCCGGGATGAGGTGGGGGTTCTGCTCAATGACGTGGTACTCGCACCGTGCGTAAATGTCGGGGAACTGCTCGCTAAGGTAGTCAAGAATGCTGATCGCCAGAGCGCCTGTGCCGGCGCCAACGTCGTAAACGATAAGCGGCTCGCGAGGATCGAACTTGGCGCGCACCGTCGACACGAGATAGTCCGCGAGGACCCAGCCGTAGTAGGGCTGGAACATCTGCGTGGGGGTGATGAACGCTGGTGTGCCCTCGTGTATTTTGGTGATGTACCGCTCATAGTCGTGCTGGTTACGAAGCGCGCTGAACGGGATCGGGTCGAAGTAGCCTGCTGTCATGAGCTGACGATACTTGCGAAACAGCTTTGGGAAGTAGCCCCACTTGTGATGATAGAGCGCAAAATGGATGAAGTCGCGCATAATCAGCTCGTTGCCCAGTGAGTCGTGGTCCTTGAGCGCGCCGCCGTCGAAGACGATCATGTCATCAAATAGCTTCTTCCGCCGAGCTAGTCGTTTTGCCTCGAGGTGCTGTGTGATGGCGTTGAGGCCCTCTTCGCTCGTGACGTCGTGCGACGACGACAACACCGTCGGTGGCGTCGGTCCATCGTGTGCGCGCGCGATGTCTGTTACTTCGTGAAGGAACCGCCTCTCCGCCGCCGCCACCGACGACTCCCCTTCGTTGCTGTCGTGCGACGGCGGCTGACCACCATCCGGCGCTGGTACACGTGGCGGCGTGTGGTGCGGGATGACTGCTGAGTCGGCGGTGTCAGGGTCATGACCGCGCGCATGCAGTGGGCCTTGGGGACGGCCATCGTGCGGGCTCGCTGCGATGGCATCGGGTGGCGGTGAGGAAGAGGAAGCACAGGCACTCGTCCACGGACGGTTGCGCAGCGGCGGCGGCGGTGGTGGCGGTGGTGCGCGTGCGCTGGTAAGCCGTGTCACGTGCACGAGCGCGGCGCAGCCGTGCAACAGCGAGAGCCGACCCGCGCACGCTGGTATCCCAAAGCGCGAGTGGCAGCGGTACGCGCGCATGCGGAGACGACAAAGGAGAGACGCGTCGTGGGCTTGCGAAGAGAGCGTGCGATAAGGTAAGCGTTCACAAGCACGCGCTTTGCGTTACGAAAAACACCTGGACAGAACTTGAGCATGACACGAGGAGTGAGTGTGTGTGTGTGTGTGTGTGTGTGTGTGCGTGCGTGAAGTCGTACTGCCACGAAAGGCGAACGCACGGCGTTAACATGCGAGAAAAAGAAGCGCATGACGGCAATCGCGTCGTCACACCGACTCACTGAAGCGTGCGAACAGCGGCTTCCATCCCGTCAGAGCGCAGGTAGCGCAGGCGGCGGTGGTGGCTGGCAAGAGGAAAGAAACGGAGTTGATTCAGTCCAGTCCGTTGCGAGCCACGTCTGCGGTGTCAGGTAATACGGAATGGCGAAAGACGCGGAAGCCGCACCCGTGCACACCTCCCAGAACCCTGCATGGAGCAGCAAATGTGCGCACGGTTTGGAGCCGTGTGTGTGTGTGTGTGTGTGTGCGTGTTTGTTTGCATGTGTTCATTCCATAGTAATAAAAAGGAAAGAACAGCGCAGTGTAGGTAGTCTCAACCTGTTTAACACGCAGTTTAAGTACAACAAAGACATTGTTGACACACACACGTTCACGTGGTCCCTCCACCTCCTTCTTCTAGCTCTCTCTCCCCCCCCCCAGGCCTTTACACTTCACACCTCTCTGCGCGTGTAAGCATACCGCACCGTCTAGCGCCAGTGACTGCTCACCTCACCCCCCCATCTCACGTCTGCCACCGTGTGCGCACGTGGTAGGAGCCTTTATCTGTACATATCCGACTGGATCCGCACGTTTTCCTTCTCTCTTCGCTGGTTCACGCGCGCACACGTGTGTGTACTGTACCGGCTAGTGGTTTCTTCTGCATCGCGTGGTGTGCTGCACCAGACAAAACACAAATACACACACGCACACACACAGCCAACTAGGGTTCGTCTCCGGTGGCTGCACGTAGGCAGCGATGGGCGAGATCGAGGGGTGAAAAAAAATACCATCAAAAAGAGGCAGGGACTTGGCGCAAGCAGAAGAGCGGGAACGCCACCGAGTGTGTATGCCCTTCGAGCTTCCAACACATTACGAATACTTTGCGGAGACAGCAGCGGCGCTGTGCAACGTGCGCGCATACCTTTTTTTCTAAAATGCAGAAAAAAGGAAAAAGCAAAAAATGGGATTGTTTTGCGGAGAAGAACAAAAAAAAAGTTTAAGCGCGCTTGTCAACGCGCCGCCTCCATCCGCTTGAGTATGTGCATTCGTATAGATGGGCTGCGTCTGTGTGTGGCACGTGCGTGTGGGCGGGAGCGTAAAAACCGATGTGAGCACTTTTGTTCGTGAGAGAACAGAAGGCGTAAGATGGATGAACACGCACAGACAAGCACACACATACACACACACACGCACATAGTCAGGCTATCAGTGAAGCAGGTCAACGAGCACAGCACGTCAACGACAACGAGAGAGAGCAAACGATGAGAGTGGGTGGTGGCCGCGTACGGTGTACTCACTAAACGCACTCGCAACGCGCGAGTGGTGGGAAGGGGTGGAGAGCGGCAGGGGAAGAAGGGAAAGGAAAACAAAACAAAAAACAACAAGGCAACGCTCACTGCTATTCACATGTTCAGATTCACGTCGAAGGGCTCGCGATGATCAAAGACGGAGCCGTTGCCCGAGTGTGAGCGGCGCTGGCTTCGACTAAAGTCATCCGGCGAGTGTGGCTCATGGGCATTCTCCGTCGGGTACTCACTATCGGCTGGCTGGCTCGCGACGCCGCCGTCGCCGGCCCGTCTGGTCGGGATATCGGGGCCGGTGGCCGTTGGCTGGGATGCGTTGGCCTCTGCCGCGGGCTTCTTGCTGTGTTTCTTGAAGTCACGCCGCTTACGGAGTGCACAGCAGCCCTCGTCAGGTGACTTCTGGGGCCGATCACGACCTGCCTGTGCCGCCATGGCAGCCTTCTCCTTCTTCTTCGCACGCTTCTTGAGAATGTGCTGGTATGTCGTTTCGTGGATGCAGTGGAGGTAGATGTGGAAGCTGATGAGCTTGCCGAGGGCGCAGCAGCCAGCGATGGACAGGCCAAGGCACACGAAGTTGAACACGACAATGGCGGGAAACGCATTGCGTGGGCTGTGATAGGCGCGTCTCTGCATTTTATCTTTGAACTTGTCAATATCGCGGAGGCAGTCGACAATCGTGTAGAGGCTGATGGCCACGACCCACGCCATGCCCACCCACGCAAAGACCATAAAGGTGGCAAACAGTGCGTAATTCTTCGATCCTACGCAGCTGTTGAGCCATCGGCAGTGGTGATCGAAGCCGGGCACGCACTTATCACACACGCTGCAGTGCTTGCAGCTCTCCGAGACAAATCGGCGGCAGAACACGCATGGAATCGTCCCTGGTGGTGCGTTCGCTTCTTCAAGCTCTTCTTCGCTCAGCCTGGGTAGGTCCTTCACAAACACAACCTTATCTTCTTGTTGATACAGCTCGAGCGTCACCTTTGTGAAGACGACACCGGCAATAAGAACGCTGGTGATGACGATGACGACAATGAACAGGGTACCCTCCATGAACGGAATCTGAATCATGTAATGGAGAATGGCAATGATGATAATAACGCTCCACGCCCCGATTTGCAAGAAGTCGGGCGGGCACTCGTAGCCCGTGCGACGGGGACGGACGGGATCATCGTAGATGTCCTTCCACTCGCCCTCCTCGGGCGGAAACGTGCAGCACCGCATGAGAACGAAAAAGGTTTGCGTTCTGAGACGTGTCGAAAGCACCTAGGGAACGATGTCAGCCGCAATACAAAACACAACAAGCAAGGGGGCCGGTCAGGATGAGAAAGCGGTGACAGCGCGCCAAGAAGAGAAAAAGAGAACAACTGATGAGGCAGTGGTGAGGTAGGGAGGGAAGAAGATGAGCAAAAAAAAAAAACTCTCTCACGCACAGCGAGAAACGAAAAAAGAAAAGTGGGAATCACACGAAGGAGAAAAGCACTCGACCAACAAAGCACGCACACAGAAGCGATGTGTTGCAGCGACCAAACGCCTTGACGGTGAACGATCGAATGCACCAACGCTCTCTTCAGGCTTGTATAATTATTATTTTAAGGAAAGGGGAAAGAGCAAAAGAAAAAGGAAGAAACAAGAGGTTGAGAACGGAGCAGGCGCAAGACGAAGCAATGGACGAGCGAGCACGCACGACTATCGGGAGAGCAAACAGCGTCGGCTCAGTGAATGCGCAAATCTGTCCAGCTGACAGTGTACGGGGGAGATCTAGATGAGACCGCTGAATAGACGTCGTTGATCACCTTGTTCTTGGGTCGCAAGGGAGTGAGGGAGACGACACGCCGGAGGGTGTGTACCGCGTTGCCTACGTCTCCGCCTTGGCGAAGAAAAGTGCAGGGAATAAGCTAGAAATAATAAAAAGTGCGCCGTTCCGAGAAAAACAAGTCACCGACAGCGTAGCAAATACCGTCGTGCGTGTGCGTGTGTCGGTGACGGGATACTACCGTGGTGCCGAAGAGAGGGTAAAGAGGTGGGTGTAGGTGTCAATAGAATTGGCATCGTCGTTGATAGCGCTATCTGCGTACGTGTTCATGGATACTACCACACGCCACTGTGTGGATGGGGGCAAAGGACAGGCGCAAAGAAGTGCGGCCCTACTCGACTTGCCTTTCGAGGTGCGCCATCGTGGAGGAAGCAAAAACGAGGAGCTACGACGGTGGCGTGCGTGTCCACACAGGGCTGCCAGCGGCATTGCCGCCGCCGTCGAGCCGGTCTGCGAGCATATATATTTTCCCCCTTTCCTCCTTTCCCGTCCTTTTCATCGTCCTCTTCCACCCGGTCCCGCTCGCACGTGTGGGCACAGATATCGTCAGGCTACGCCGTCTTTGCCCACTGCCACTCACAGCTCGCGTGTGCCAGGGAGGTGAAGAGAGAGAGAATGAAAGGGGGATGAAGTGCGCGAGACTGCCTTCTTTTTTTTTTTTTTGGTTTGGTTGTTGTGTCTCATGCACACACGTACTGCTGTTTGCACTTTAATGGGAAAGGTGGCGATGGGAGGCATACGCGCATCACAGACTTCCAAAGACCACGGAAAGAGGAAGAAGAAAAAAAAAGCACCGAGTAGAATAGAAGAGTAAAGGAAACCAACAAAAAAGGAAATAAAGGGTCGAGGGACCGGCCGACACGAGGCAAAGACAAGTCACAAGTAGACCCACTCGTCGCCAATATCATGCGTGATGGAAAGGAAGGAAAGACGGGCGGAAACGCACCGATGGTGCATCCATCCTGGTCCCTCCGTTGTTGTTGTTGCTTCTTATCAGATGCCTTTACTGCTGTAATTTGTTTTTGCTACACGCGGACGTACAGGTGTGTGTGTGAGTGCGTGTAACGAGTGCACCCCACGTTTAGCCAGTACTTCGATGACGAAGTGGCGCTGAGGGGATTGTCTCGCTGCGTTGTCGGCATCCACTCTGTTGTTGACGAATGTTTTTTTTTCCTCTTCTCTTTTCTTCTGCGGATATTATTTTCTTTGTTTTCTTGAGTTTGACTGTTTTGCGGGTGTCCAACGAGCGCGAGCCTTCCAGCTGCGCATTTGGTGGGAGCGGCAACCTTTTTTTGATTCTTTCGTTCACCTCTTTTGCCGCGCGTCGCAGCCGCCTACTTGGCGCGCTTGTAGGTCTTGTTCCAGAGTACCTCAACGCTCTTCGCGAACGCGCCGTTGCGGCCGCGGATCTCTTCGAGCAGGGCGTCGACCTTCTTGGCCACCTCGCTCTCGTAGGCCTCAAATTTCTTCGGGATCTCCGCCTTGTTGAACAGCTCCTTCACCTTGGCGATCTTGTCCGGGTCTTCGTGGCCGTAGTTCAACTTGAATTCGGCGACGACGTCCGCCGGCGCGGTCTCGATGATGGTCGCGGCCAGCCAGGAGCACTTGGCGTCTTGGATGTCTGTGCCGATCTTGCCCAGCTTCTCAGGTGGCGTGTACACGTCCATCATGTCGTCCTGCACCTGGAAGTACTCACCCATAAGAAGGGAGATCTTCTCGGTGACAGCGGGATCCGCCTTGTCCGTGCTCTCGCTGACGATGAGACCGAGGGTGAGTGGAAGCCAGTAGGTGTAGTAGGCTGTCTTGTACACGACGATGCGGCGGTAGTTGAAGGTGGTGTACTCGACGTAGTCGGTCGTGGCCGCGACGGGGATGTTCGCGTCCAACTTCTGCGAGTCGACCATCGACGTGACATCGTAGAGCTGGCCAATGGTGGTGATCATGTCGGTCTCGTGGAAGACACGGATCACATCTGCGACGAAGGGGCGGTCCTTGAAGTAGTGGAAGGCGAGCTGCGTAGCCCAGGCAAGAACGATGAGCCCATCGTTGATCGCCACCTGTGCCGTCACGCCGGGGTGCAAGTACCAGCACGGCTTGCCACGGCGCACCTTGCTCTTGTCCATGATGTCATCTTCAACGAGGAAGTGTGCCTGAAGCATCTCGATCATCCAGCCACACACGCAGGCGTCGTGCAGCACGCGCTGGCGGGTCGCCTCATCGGCTTGGCGATCATCGAGCATGGCCTCTGCGACATCCACCACGCACAGGCCGCGGTTGTACTTGCCGCCAAGGCAGGTGGTGTCCATCATCTGCTTCAGGTACCGCTTGCGGTTGGCGTCCATCTCGTACTTGCGCTCCATCTCGGCAAGGAGGAACGCCTGTACTTCCTCATACACCTTCAAGAAGCGATCCATGTGCGCCATGATGATGATGGGTACGGTCGCGAAGAGTCGAGGTACGTGTAAGGCGAAGGGCTTGTGTCGCAGCGACGAGGGGAAGGTACGGCTGGGGAACCGGAGAATGGTGAGCGGACCGCGCGGGTAATGATTGTTCTGTTTTTTTGGTTGATCCTTCACCGTCAAAGCGTGTTGTGTGTGTGTGTGAGTGAGAGGGAGAGAGAGAGGAGTGATGATGTTGAGGAAAATGATTGAACGGAAGAAAGAAAGAAGAAGAGAAGGATCAGAAGGGAGCGGCACAGGGAGATGAGAAGAGGGAGCATAGAGGGGGAAAAATGCAAACGCCGCACACCCACACGCGCGCCGGCGAAGACACGTGAGTGAGATCAGAGCAACGTGCCGTCCTGCTGACGCTCGAGCGAGCCGCTCATCGCCGCGCAGCTCACGTGTGCGTGGGGGACGCACGTGTGTCGGTAGGCCCAATACAAAACCATGACGACGCAGCGGTACACCTTCTGACCGTAAGAGGCGCGTCAGCAAGCCACCTTCACACACGCACGGGAACCACTTTTGAGCGGCTCGTGCTTTATTATTATTTTTTGCCTTCTTGCGCCGGGCGGGTGCGTGCGGACAGCTACGGCGAGACCGTCTCGTTGCTGTCGTTGTTGTTGTTGTTTTTGTTTTTGCCTCGGACAGATTATGTTTCCCTCTCCATCGTCACGAACATGTGTGCCAACATAAAAAAAAACAAGAGAAAGCACACAGGTGAGCTGAACATGTGGACGGCGGAAAGGAGAAGAGAAAGAACAAAAAGAAAAGCACCAACGAAAGGACACCAAGGGTAACGTGAGTGACGGCGATGAGCCACGGACGCTGCACGTCACAACAGCAGTCAACGGAAGAACAAGTAAAAGGCAGCAGCTACTGGATCAGCTCCAGAGCGAGTGGTGGCAGGATGAATCGGAAGAGATCAAACACTGCCTCTTTCCCCTTTCGCCACACCGTCGGTGTACCGTGGCCACAATGAGAACAGCGTGATACCCTCCATGAAAGCACAAGAACAAATCAGGACAAGACTGTTTGAGTACTCGTCCTCCTTGCTCCTGGTGCTGCGGCTGCGCATTGGCGAGCACGCCTCGCCGGACACAATGCCGTCCACCTGTGAAGTGTACCTAGGTGCAGGCTCTTCGGCTCGGGCATCCTCCGGCCATGCCGATTCACGTGCATTGGACAGCGTCAAAGACAAACGTCTGGAAAAGAGAAACAAAACAAAAAAGGAAGAAGGAAAGCGTGAGTTGGTGATGAGAAGTGGCTGGCGCGCAGAGACTTTCATCCTCTCAGACAGATACATGTGCGCAAAAAAAAAAAAGTCTCTAGTTGATGTTGATGGTAGGTGGTGCCGCCATGCCACTGAGGTGACCAGGGTCCTTCAGAATAAGGTTGATCTCCTCCATCAGGCGCAAGCACTCCGCCTTGATTGGCAAGTACTGTGTGTCCTTCTCCTGTAGACGCACGAAATCCTCGAGGCCGAATGTGGACTGCCACAGCGCACGCAGCTTTTGTTCTTGGGTTACCAGGGATGCGTGGACGGTGTTCTCGGCGAGCTTCTTGTTCGTCTGCTCGTACTGGCTTGAGAGCTCGTTGATGCGTACCTTGCCGCCGTCGCGGACACGGGTGAGGTAGGCCTTCTGAGCCACCAGCATTCGTCGAAGCTCTTCCACCTGCCCACGCATCGCGTCCAAGTCGGAGAAGTGCACCACCTCCTCCTTCTGCTCTTGCATGCGCTGCGCATGAGATTCTAGCTCCTCCTTGATTTTGCGGTCAAGGCTGGCGACCTTGTCCAGCTCCGTCTTGCGGTCCAGCAGCTCCTTCTCAAGGCGCTCGTGCGTCTTCTGATCATTATTGATCTGGTCGAGTCGGGCATCCACCTCGCTGTTCAACGCACGCAAGGCACTCGGCGCCCCATCACTCGGCATCTGATGCTGGAGCTGGAGGGCCTGCGAGATGCGCGACAGCAGCTCCGAGATGCGCTGCTGCGTCTCCGCGATCTTGTCGCTCTCCTCCCGGTCGCGTTGTGGAAACTCATTCATGAACGTCTGCATCTCCTGGTCACGTGCAACGAGCTCTTGGTAGGCCTTGACGTTGTCGCCGCTGTACGTCCTCATCTCCTCATCTAGTGCGTTGAGACGCACCTTGGACTCTTGCAGCGTATCGCGTGCATCGTTGACCTGACGTTCCATCGCCTCGTTGTCTGCGCGTGTGGCTTTGAGCTGCGAAATGAGCATGTTCTTCTCCTCCTCCACAGAGAGCGCGCACTGTTTGGTGAGAGCCTCCTTCTCCCCACGCTTGCGCAGGATAGCGCGCAGGGTCTCGGCAGCGCGGCGCTTGTCCGGGTCATTCGCGAGCTTCGCCATGAGCAGCTCTTGCTTCGCTGCCAGCGTGCGGACCTCGTGCTGACGCTCAAGGACCAGGTCGGACGTGTGGAACGCCTCGTCACGGGTCGCCTTGTACTGGCCGTAGTCCTGGTTCTCATTCAGCAGGCGGCGATCCAACTGCTGCATCTCCTCCTCGAGCGAGGCAGAGGCCGCTTCGGTCTTGGACTCGGTCTCTTTGACCTCGAGGAACAGGTTATCGACCTCTTTGCGGCGCTCGGTGTTCTGCTTCTGCAGTTTGCTGTACGCGTCTTTCAGTGATTGTGTGTCCTTGGACGAGGAGTGGCACTCCACAGCGAGGTTGGCATCTGCGAGATTGCCCTTCTGCTTGGCAATCTCCTCCGAGAGTGCCTTGCTGCGCTGCTGAAGCTGTGCCAGGACAGAGCTGTTCTTCTGCATGAGCTGCTCTTGCTCATTCAGCCGCTCAATCTCGGCGCGAAGTTCGGCGATCTTCGGCCGCAGCAGTCCAATGTAGTAGCTGCGGTCACCGACCTGGCGTCCAGGCCCAGCCGATGTGCCAGCACGCGAGCTCCCGCGCATGCCCTCGCGCGCCACGGGAGCCTGAGCCGAGACAGCGACGGACTGCATAAGGCTTCCGCCTGTGCCAGCCTGCTGGCGAGTACCTGGGCGTGCTTGGGAGCCAGGACGCATGGTGGTGCCTGGGCGGAGCCCCGCTGAGGTGCCAGTGGGGATCATAAGTGAGGATCTACCTGTGAAATGTGGCTAGCTAGGTTGTGGGTGTTGTTGTTGTTGTTGCTGCTGTTCACTCGACCTGTCGGTGTTCGTGTTGTCGTTGATTCTCTCCGATAAGTACCGGAAACGCGCGTGTTCTACCTTTGCGCGAGCGGTGTGATGAGCATTGTCATTGTTCGATTCAAGAGGATGGAGTTTTAGGAACAAGAAGAAGGAGGAGAAGAAAGGGGTGGGGGTGTGGCACACAATGCCGGTGTCGGTGCGCTCAGAGAATGGAGGCTGCCATTCATCAGGCACACACAGACGCGTGGGTGTGCCGGCCCGCAAGCCACTCGTCTGCTTATTGATAGGGACGAACGAGGCGAAGACCAACTACGCGCGCGGTCGCCGTTCTGAGGAGCCCCACTCCGGTGGCATACGCATCTGTTCACGCAAGCGTGTCTGGTTAGTATTGAGTGTGTGCTTCCATGGGGGGGAGGGGGGCTACTCGGCATTCTCTTCCCGCAATTCTTTCGATTGCCTCCGTCGTGCAGCAATGCACTCTTTTAATTTTTTTTTGGTTTGTTGCTCATGTAGGCGTGGTGACGTTGATTTGAGTCGCGCATAGACCGCGTTGGTCGCAAAAAAAAAAAAGATCAGGAAAACAAACGGGTGTCTTCTGGTTAAGCGTAGGTGGTGAGAGGTAAACGAGACACAAGAAAAAGAACAGAGACACGACTGGAAAGGCTTCACGCCAAAGAAAAAAAAAAGAGAGAAGACGAAGTGGTACACACACGTGCTCACAAACAAGTAAAGGAGAATCACTCAGGTACATCCGCACGCATCGGCAAGCGGGCATTGACGAAGTTTCAGTTCCTTAAACGACTTCGTTGCAGAGTTTCTTCCTTCTTCTTGTACAGAGGCTTCGCAGGGAAGTTCAGTGAGGGCACAAGTGCGTGTATTCTGCCTTGTGTTTTTCTCCGCATTCTCCTTTGTGCCTTCTTTCTGTCTCGTATAGTTCTTCAACGACTAGTTCTCTGTTTCTCTCTGGGTTACTGCGTGGTTAGCTCGAGTTATTGGATTCTTACAAGCGGAAGGAACAAAATCAAAGGCAACAGGTGACAAACAACCAACACGGCAAAAGGAAAAAAAAAAGTGGATCCAGGCACGACCAAGCACAAGAAGGGAAAAGAAGCAAGCAGGCCAACGCAGGAGCACGGATGTGCGCAGGCAGCGCAGTGTCCCGACGAGGGTGACCCTTCCCACGTCACTGCGCGTGGTGGTGGGTAATTGCTTACGTCTCGCCACGTGAATGTGCGCGTGAGAGAGAGAAAGGGCGAAAGGGGGGGCAGCGATGCATGACGATAACAACGAGTATGACGCCGACTACCACTCGAGGTCCTCCATGCGTGCGCGCTTCAGCGGCTCCATCTCCACTTCTTCCTCGATCATAAGCTTCTCACGACGGCGGCCCTTCGTGCCGACCTTGGCACCGCGACCACTATGCACTTCAGACTCCTCTTCATCTTCCTCGTCCTCGTCGTCCATGACGAACTCGGGGTATTCTTCGTCCTCCTCATCCTCCAGTTCATCAAGCTCGCCGCGGTCTTCTTCTTCGTCGAGGAGACGCTCGAATGCCTCCTTGTTGTAATTGATGACGCTGTCGTAGGTGCCCTTCCGCAGGCGGTCGAGCAGCTCCTTCTCAATCTCCATCTCGATGCGTGCCGCGGCCTCTGCCTTCTCCTCGCGCCTCAGAAGCTTGTCCTCCTGGCGCTTGTTGACAGACACGTACTTCACCTCAGGCTCTTGGAGCATCTTTCGCTTACGCATCAAGTACTGCTTGAGACGAAGCAGGCGGGCCTTCACCTTGTTCACGAGCTTCTGGTCCCACCACTGCAGCTCGTCGTCGATCTGGGCGAGGGCCTTGGGGAAGCTGGCGTCCAGCTTTACCTTCTCCCACTGACGGCGAGGCAGGTGTGCGCGCTCGGCTGTCTTGACGTAGAGGTACAGCTCGTCTTCGTGCTCGATGATGGTTGCGTACTGTGCGTTGGAGAGCGGGCACACACCACGCTGGCAGAGGCCAGTCACGTTGTATGGGTTGCGGCAGAAGCGGACCTTGTCGTCGCGTGTTTTGACCTTGAACGAGCAGAAGGTCTGCCCCATGATGTTCCACATGGCATCATCGTGGTTCATCGTGCCGTGTGACTAGTGCGCTCTCTCTTGATGTTATTGTTACTGTTGTTTCTGCAGTGGATACTCGCAGCTTTGTGTTGACTCGTCGAGGTGGTCTCGTGGTGACGTAGATGCGCTCAGCAATCTCTTCTTTGCAGCCTCGAGGGTGGCGAGTACGGTCGGCTTGTGTACAGCAGGCAGGTACCAATGAGCAGTGCAAGGTACGGCGGGCCAAACAAATCAGCACAGAACGCGAGCACGCAGCGGAAGTGTTAGAGTGGTCTAGACTCCCTTCTGAGAAGTGGGTGAGAGAGAGAGAGAGAAAAAAAAGACGGGCGTGTGAGAGAGGCAGTGAGCGGCGGAGATCATCGGAGGGGTGCACAGGACATATGAGCCCACATCAAGGTGGGGAAACCACGTTGTAGAAACCCTCTGACTCACCGCGAGGAAGTGAAGGAGGTGGCCCCGTATGCGAGGGAGACAAAAAAATCAAGAAAAGTGGTTATCGGCGATCCGTGAGTATGTTTATGAATGCCGCACTAGTGGCGCTGGTGAGCTCACGTGCCCTCATTGCTGCTGTGTTTTCTCTCTTCTTGCAGGTTTGTTCGTTTGTTTGTGAATTATGAACGCAAGACCAGTGCATTATATGTGTGTCTTTGTGTGTGCAGAGAGAGAGGCAGAGAGACGGGCTTCGTCGCTTGTTGTTGTTGTTGTTGTTGTTTCTTTCCTGAGCAGTTCCCGATTGCGGATGGGGGTCACTGGGCCGATGGCTGCACGGGTGTGCGCACGCGCCACAAAACGAAACAGAGCAAAGCAAAAAAAAAAAAAACTGGCTGTCGTCCACCACGACGCTTACACATGCTTCTCGCCAGCCGCGTCGGGGTTGCTGCTCTCTGGCTTCGTCGTCGGCCGCAGTGGCCCCAGGCGCACCACCAGTGGATGGTCCTCACCAAGAAATGCGGCGATGTTCTTGAGTGCGACCCGGCCAAAGGGCACATCGAGCGCATGAAGCTTCACCGCCTCCGTAAGGCACCGCTCAAGATCTCCGCTGAAGAACAAGGTGATGACGAGCAGACTGCGGCTCGCGTCGTCGCGAGGATTGTTCGTGAGCTTGGCCTGCAATTTCTTCTCGCTGCACGCGTCGCCGCTCCACGAGCCCGGTATCGCGCGAAGCAACTGGTGGGTCGCACAGACGCGCATGGCATCACTCAGAGGCTCTGTCCGGAACCGGGCATAGCGGTCGTCAGTGGTCAACCGAGCGACGTACTCATTATCCTGCTGGTGTTTGCCCTGTACAAACTGCGAGAAGGCAGCCCAGGCCAGGCACATGGCCACACTCCCCTCGAAGTCATCGATCCGCTCATCATTGCCCACCGCATACACCTCCGCAGCCACCGCGTCCAGGGAATTCAACGCCTTCACGAAGAACTTCTCGGCATAAAACGGTTGACCCTCGGAGAGCAGCTTACGACCAAGTCCAACCATCTTCGCCACATCCACACGTAACGTGGCGGCCTCAGCGGCTGGCGGGCTTGCCGACGTGCCAGAGGTGGTCACCTCCGTCATGTCTGGCAGCTTCGCGACGGCGGCGGGTTTCGCGCCCGCCTGAAAGGACGCTAGTCTCTCGCACACTCGCGGCACGTCGGCAGACAGCATCGTCTCCAGCGATCGTCCACGCAGTGTGTCGGCAATTGTGCCACGGTACACAACGAGAAACATGGGTTCTCCGGGCACCTTGTTCAGCTGTGCCTTGGCATCGGCAAAAGCGCTGCTTGAGCAGTCCCATAGGTACAGCGAGAGGCGTGTGTGGAAGCGTGCGGCCTGTGTTGTCACACACGTCCGCAGACGCGCCAAAGCGTCGGCGGTGACAGCCGCATCGGCGGGAAGCTCGTAGCAGAACAGCAGAGCGTCCGTCGGCGTTGGCTGCGTCGCGAACACGTCTTTGAAATCGTCCACGCTGGATACGACACGTGTCACAACGGGGGGAGCAGCCGCTGACATCGCAACCGCCTTGGCCAACGATGACGATAGTGATGAGAGCCCGTGTTTGCCCTCCGGCGAGGAGCGATGAGAACAAATACAGGGGGGAGAGACGAAGGGAGGAAGGGGAGGGAGAGAAAAGGAGGGGGACAAAGACAAAGAGTGGAACCAATAAGCGAATCCAAGATGAAAAGAAGAAGGGAAGAACAGCGCCAGATGCTACCAGCAATGTTAGCCCGATGCGGGGGAGAGAGAAAGGGGGCAGTCTTGTATACTCAGTGGCTGGCACGTGGCAGTGCGCACGCGGTTTGTGCTGTGCACTGGTGGGAGATGTGGGGAAAGCTGGTGAGCGGTTGTACGTGCGTGGTCGTGTAACAAGCAGAGACGTGGAAAAGAAGGAAAGAAAATCGAAAGACACGGACAAAGTGCATTCGCTTTGACTCGTCAACACTTTTTGTGTTTGTTTGTTGTTTGATTTTGTTTTTTGCGCGAGGCCTGCTTGTTCATCGATGCGTCAGTGTGTGTACATGTAAGACTGAGCGCGATATTCACAGCGTCTGCCGAGAGGCCAGTGCGGTTGAAGGAGGAGGAGGGAGGAGCGTGCTGTTCAGTCGAGCGGTTCTGCCGTGATTGCGCTCCGCCCAACACCATCAGAGACCTCAAGCGGCGCGTCTATTCGCAAGCCCTCTGCGACGAGTCGAAGGTCAACCCGCCGTGAAGAGGCGCTACCGGGTGGGGCGCGGATGGACGTAGGCGGTGATGCGTGGCCCACGACGGACTGTTCGTGCCCGGTCAGTGTGACGTACACGCCCTCCCCGCACGGCAAGTCCTGCGACCAGGCAATCGTGAGTGTGCCACACCCGCGCGTCGCGACCGCACCGAGTCCACCTCCTTTCTGTCCACGCTGCCACTGGCCTTCGTAGGTGACCTCGTCGCTCACGTAGAGCCCGTGGCCTTCAGGTCGACCACGGCGGAATTGACCAGTATAAACGATACCGTGCGGGGCGTCTGCGCGGCTGTGGTTGGGGTCCCCAGAGGCAGGTGATGAGGTGGCGCGCGGCACTGACGTTGGGCGGTGCCCGCCACTGCTGAGCATGGCGTCATCAGTCCCCTCCGCACGGCTGACGGCTGTGGCTGGGCCATCCTTTGCTGTTGTTGTTGTGCGTGTCTGGCCTTGGTTAGCAGGGCACCGCAGTATGCCTTGGCCATCGAACTGGTCGCGCGCCCACTGTCCGCTGTAGACACTGCCATCTGCCAGGGTGCAGCTCGCTAGTCCGTGCACGCTTCCGAAGACCCACTGACCTTCAATGCGCAGCGGTCCACCGAGCCCGCGCGCACCGCCGGCGGCGGCACACCGCTCATACGTGCCGGTGCCATGCGGGTAGCCGTGCTGCCAGTCACCTGTGTACGTGTCGCCGTTCGTGTAGAGCATCGTGCCACGCCCATGCTCCAGTCCGCTTTCCCATTGGCCCTCGTAGCGCGCGCCGCTCGGATAGAGGTAGGTCCCGATGCCATGGTAAAGGCCATCAGCCCACTCACCCTTGTACACGTGCCCGTTGCGGAAGTGGTACTCGCCGTAACCGTGAATGACGTTGCGGGCGAACTCACCCGCGAACGTGCCCTCCGGCTCCACGAGCTCGCCCTTGCCGTGGTGTTGGTTGTCCAGCCACGCACCGTGGTAGAAGAAGGAAAAGGTGGTGCTGTGATAGCTGCCGATGCCGCTCCGCTGTCCGCCAAACCACTGCCCTTCGTACAGGTCCTTTGGGCCATCGCGGCGCAGCACGCCCTTGCCGTGCATCTTGCAGTTTTTCCAACTCCCCTCGTACGTGTCGCCGTTGTGGAAGACAAAGGCGCGGTAGCCGTCCGGCCGCAACGAGGTGAGGCGGTCACGCACCGCCAGTGCCATCTCCTCGAGCATCTCTGCGGTCTCTGTGACCGCCTCGGCGTCCATGGCCATCCACGCCTCCCGGCGCAGCTGCTGTTGCTTGAGCAAGTCGAGGCGACCGCGCTTCATGCGTTGCTCCTCCTCTGACTGCTCGTGGCGGTCAAGAAACGCACGGCGGCGCGTCGACTGCGCGTGCAGAGACTCGCTCAGAAGGGCGTCCGCGTCCGGTGGTGCCCTCCACGTCGCCGAGAGCAGCGAGTTCTTGGCATTCTCAGACGACGTTGTGAACAGTTGGGGAGGGGGAGAATCGTGGTAGGCGGTGCGCGCCGCCGGTGTGCGCGCGTCCTCTGGTGCTGTCACTGCGCTGGTGCTGTGGCGCGCCTCTCCGCTTTGTAAAGGTGGGACCGTGTGGTCCGGCTCTGGCCTCGTGTCTTCTGACACGACGGAAGTCATGGTAGCGGGTTGGTCAGTGTGTGTGTGTGTGTGTGTGTTCGTGTGTGGGCGCGTGCGGAGAATCACTCACTCGTGTATCTTTTTATGTTCTCCTCTCTTTGTCGGATTTGTTTTCGTTGTTGTTGTTGTTTTGAGGCGGTGGGAAGCACGAAAGTGTCAAGGTGGCATCACGGACAAGGGTGAAGGAGAAGTCGAAAAATGGTAGAAAGAAGAAGGCGAGAGATGAGCACTACCCACTTCGAATACCGTCCCGCCGTGGTGAAGAGAGAGCCTGCGGAGCTGCTGCTGTTGCGCAAGGGGCAGTCGTCTTGACCGACTGTGGTGAGGCGCGACCTACAGCACGCCGGTGAAAGTCAGTGTGGATAATGGTGGCTTTTCGTGGTGACGACACGAACGCAGATGAGGTGTGACGGCAGGTGCGGTTGGGGGAGGAGGGGCGGGCAGTGATGCCGCAACAACACAATGAACTGTTCATGGCCGCACTGCCCGCAAAGTACCACTCTTTCCGTCGCAGTTCCCTGTCTCTTGTGATGAAGGGAGGCTGGGTCTGTTTGCTAGCCGTTGTTGGTATTGTAATCGTTGTTTCGGCTCATTCACTCGCACAGCACTCTAGGAACTATGGAAAACAAAAACACACAGAGGGAAGGGGAACACAAAGAAGAGTATGGGAGGAAAAAAAGAAAAAGAAAAGGCAGAACAGAAGGAGAGAATAGTCGCTCTCAACGTGATGCGGCGCTGTCCTTCTCATGAAAGTGTCATTCCAGTAACGACTAGACACGAAAGAGGGGAGAGTGAGAATGAGACACAACGCGCATGCACTGCTCTATGGTGGAACGCGCAAGTTTGTACTGAGAATCGGTGAGCCAAAACAAAAAACAAATGCGCGTTGACGAGAAGAAGCTGATTTTTTTTTCTTCGGCCACCGCGCCCTCTTTGCGTTCCTCGCGTTCTCAGTGTGTCTATTGATCGCTTCGCCGCCATCAATGTCGTGTCTCTCATGCACATTCAATGACGCTGCAGTGTGTGTTGTGCTGTGTTGTGTTTCGTGGCGCGCTACCAAAAATGGTTTTGTGCCCTCTCTCTCTCTCCCACTCTCTCGTTCTTCCTTTTTTTTTTGTACTCGCTCCCTTCGTGGCGCACAAAGGCGGCAACGGTGCCGCAAGACAGTTTTGTGGGCCGAAAGGAGCTGTGCCGTCATCACGCGAGTGCGTGGTGGCCATGGTGGTCGAGAGCGCTGGCAGCCTTTTCTTTTTTTCTCTTCCTCTTTTTTCTGTTCCCTTTTTTTTTTTACTTGCCCTTCATCTGAATCATGACGCTCTTGAACTCCTCAAAGGAGACCTCGCCGTCGCCGTCTTCGTCGGCCTCGGCGATCATCTCCTGCAGGACATCATCGCCGGGGTTTTCGCCAAGCAGACGCGCCACCTCCTTCAAGTTGGCGAAGCTGATCTTGCCCTTCTTATCGAGGTCAAACAGCTGAAAGGCCTTCATGATCTCCTCGGGTGAGTCCTTCTGAGCCATACGTGACTTGATCATCTTCTCAAACTCGCCGTACTCGACGAGGCCATTGGCGTTGGTCTTCATCGTGCGCACAATGCGCTCGACCTCATCGCGTGGCAGGTCACCAAATCCAAGTCCCTTCATCGCCAGCGCCATCTCTTCGGCGTCGATGGCGCCAGACCCATCGGCGTCAAACAGGTTGAAGGCCTCACGGATTTGCTCGTCGGTCAGGGCAGCCATGGTGGTGTAGTGGTGGGGGTGGGAGTGACGGAGGCAACAGCAGTGCACGTATGTGTGTGTGGTGTGTGTGATCAAGTGATGCACAACGAGCGTGACCAAATAAAGAGATGGCAAGAAGAATAAGAGAGAGTGATCACCTGTTTCGTTTACGCCGGCGTGGCGCGCGAACGGGGCGGGAACGAAAGCCAAGGGAAAGGAGTGAGGAGGATGGGGGAAAGGAAGAAGAAGAAGAGCAGGTTCACGGTTGTGGAGTGGGGTCACGGGTCAGGAGAGTGCACCAGAGGCAGCCCAGCGGAATGCACAGCGTAGGCGCATTCGTGGTACCACAGGGAGAGAAAAGAGAGAAAGGGTGGGGAGTGCGGTCGGAAAAGGGGTGACGCGACACTTAGCGAAGCGTAGCGGGGTTGTTGACCCCCTCCCCCCCCCCCGCCCTCTACTCGCCCCCACCCAGTCGGCCAAGGAGTGCCGTACGCCGAACGTCGCTGAACGGCTCTAGTGCGCACAGATCGAACGCCAAAATGACGGACTCGCGTGTTTGCCTTCGCATCGTTTCACACGCACCGACTCAGCTGCGTATGGCTCCGGCAGACGGTCATCTGCTCTGGTCGTGGCAACAGCAGTGGGGAGAAGAGGAGGAGGAAAAAAAGAAAAGGGAAGAGAGTGAGGCGTGCGTAGCACGCTGCAACAGTCAGTGTGGGGAACAAAAAAAAAAAGTGGCGGTAACAGCAGAATCAGCCACACACACACACACACACACACACACACACACACACACACACACACACACACACACACACACACACACACACACACACACACACACACACACACACACACACACACACACACACACACACACACACACACACACACACACACACACACACACACACACACACACACACACACACACACACACACACACACACACACACACACACACACACACACACACACACACACACACACACACACACACACACACACACACACACACACACACACACACACACACACACACACACACACACACACACACACACACACACACACACACACACACACACACACACACACACACACACACACACACACACACACACACACACACACACACACACACACACACACACACACACACACACACACACACACACACACACACACACACACACACACACACACACACACACACACACACACACACACACACACACACACACACACACACACACACACACACACACACACACACACACACACACACACACACACACACACACACACACACACACACACACACACACACACACACACACACACACACACACACACACACACACACACACACACACACACACACACACACACACACACACACACAGACACAGACAGACAAATAAAACAAAACAGTCGGACAGCACTCTGAGCACAGAGGGGAAAAGGGAAAAAACACGATAGTAGATGCGTGCTTCATTGGACGTATTGAGCGGAGGCTCCACGGCTGCGGCGATGAGGGAACGAGGCACAACGAACGGACTAGGCTAATGAGGTGTCGTTAGAAGTTCTTGTCGACCTCCTGAAGCGCTAGGTACATGATGGAGGCGCACACAGAGCCTACCACCTCAGACGCCGCATACACCCACAGCGAGGCCATGGGTGTGCACGCCCCTGCCGTAAAAGAGAAGAAGCAGCGAATGATGATGAGCGGGACGGCCACAGCGGGGTTGAAGGCGCCACCAGAAACGGGGCCGCACGTCAGACCACCGCAGAGCACAGCAAAGCCAATCGCGAAGCCGTAAAAGTTGTTGTTGCGTTGACGACTAATGGCGACGTGCAGCACGACCGAGCACAGCACGAACGTGAAGACGCTCTCGGCGAGGAAGCCACGAAGCATCTGTCCAAAGTCAAGGCCCATGTTCGGCACAGGGAAGTCGCGGCCGTGGACCATCATGCAGAAGAGGCCGGCGAGGGTGCCGCCGCCCATCTGTGCGACGACATAGAGAATGAGTCGACGCGTGTTGAAGGTGGCGTAGCCCTCGCCGTTGGCGGTGCACAGCCAGACAGAAAAGGTCACCATCGGGTTCAAGTGCCCGCCGCTGAGGTAGCCGAAAGAGAACACGAGAGACATAAGAATGAAGCCGATACTCAGCGGCGCCATCTCGGGGTTTTGGAAGGAGCTCAGTGGGACGGTGAGAACAAGCAGGAAGGTGCCGATGAACTCCACGACAGCCGCGGACATGAGCGGCCCTAGGTGGAAACGACGGAGGCATGATAGTTTGCGAATGCTTGTGTTCGTGTTCACGCGCGGCGCGGCACGCTTCGGCATCTCCGCCTCTGCAGGTGTGTCTGCGGGGTTCGCCGTCGTCGCAGCTGGCGCTGGTGCCGATTCCGGTGCGTCTGCGTATACGGACTCGCCGGCCTGAGAGCTGGTGCGCTTGTTCGCCGAGGACTGGTGAGACATGGCAGAGGGGGGAGGGGGAAGCAGCACGCAAAAAGAGTACTCTGGTGAGTGGTGTGGGGAGACAGTTCAAAATGAAAATGTGTATGCACGTGCGACCGAGCATGCACAAGAATTTTTTAAAGTGAGGAAAGGGGGAGGGAGAAGCCAGGAAGCGTGAGAGAACTGCGTGGGTAGTCAATGTGCGGAACGAGGTAGACGCATCGTGATCAGCTCGAGTCCGCCTTGGGTGAAGGATCATCGAAACCTTCAGAGGTAGGCGGGTAGCGTGCAGCATGAAAGAGTGGCGTACACACACACGCATACCACCACAATCGTCGGCCGAGCTTGCAGCGAGTACTGGGTGCGGTGAGGGTGAATCGGATACGCAGAATATACGCCACCCGCCGCCGCAAATACGCGTCCAGCGGATGATGAAGAAAAGCGGAGGACGGGAGGGGAAGCGACGACGTGCTGTTGTGAATGATGTTACTGTCTACACTTACCTTGGCATGATCAGAAACGATATGTACATCTGTTCACTCAACAAGTAGAAAGGAGGAGGTGCAAGGAGGAGCAATAAATTCAACGGCATGGTCTGCCTTCTGCGCACTCATTGCTACCCCACGCAAGCTCTGCTCGAAAGGGACCTACGCCACGTCCAGCAGTGTGACCTCGAAGACGATCGTCGTGTTTGGTGGGATAAGACCTGGGAAGCCCTTCTCACCGTATGCTAGAGAAGGAGGCATTGTCAGCTTGCTACGCTCTCCCTTCGACATCTGCACGATGCCCTCATCCCATCCCTTGATCACCTCGCCGCAGCCGACGCGGAACACAAACGGCTTGCCACGCTCGATCGTCGAGTCGAACTTGTTGCCATCCTCGAGGTAGCCAATGTAGTCCAGCGTGACGATAGAGCCTGTTCGGGGGATGCTCTTGCCATCGCCTTCGATGATTTTGTCCATCAACACGGCATCTTGTGGCATTGTGTCTGTGTGTGTTGTGTCTGTGTGTTGTGTGTGTGTGTGTGTGTTGTGTCTTTCTTTTCTTTCGCGTCACCCGATGACTGCAAACGTGCGCAGGGAGAGCGAGAGAACGAGAGAGAGAGAGAGAGAGAAAGCGTGAGGCAGCGCGGTGATTGTGTGTTTTTCTCGCTCGGACAATGTCGTAAAGATTCGCGTGGCTACGAGTAGACAAGAAGGCGAGGTGTGTGCTCTCATCGCGGTGACGTTGATGGATGAAGAGAGAGTGATTGCATTATGAAAGGTATAGTTCAGAGGGAGAAAGAGCGGGGGGTGCCAGCACGTGGGCGCGCAGATCGGCGCACCGGTGTGAGTGGGTGCCTTTAGTGCGGGGGGAGGGGGGGAGGCTGTGTTCACGCGCGCGAAAGCCGTCTAGAGCCGTCAGAGAGGTCGTCGCACACCCTCCGACTATCTTCGGCGTTACTAATGGGGGAAGGAAGTGGTCTGTGTGCATTTGCACGATGACGAAACAACGCAGAAGTGCTTTAGCCAGTAGAAGATATAAAAAAAAAAGAAGAAGAAATGAAGAGAGAGAAAAAAAACACTTGTCACTGAGCAAGAAAACAACAGTCATAAAAAAAAACAGAGAAAAATGAGTGAACCACCATTCTTGGTGAATAGCGTTTCTTTGCTGTTGTTGCGTGTTTTGCGAGTTCCGTACTGCCTTCACTGAGCAAAGGCCACATCTGAGCTGATCGGGGCGAAAGAGAAGCGTGAGAAACCAGGTCTCACTCATCACACCATTGACTCCCGGAAAAAAAAAAGAAAAAAGAGCACAGGGGAGAATGGTTTGTGTCGAGCGTCTCTGGGATTTCTCTGTGATTCGCCTCTCTCATTTGGGGGGTCCTACTCACCACAGGGCCTTGCTCAAGCACTGGAACACGATTAAGCTTACCATTTGACGAAAAAGGAAAAGGAAAAGCAAGAACAGTGATGCAAAGCAAGTTAGCGAGGAGAGGGGTGGGTATGTTATTACAATAAAAAAAACGGAGAGTGGCCAGAGAGAGCGCAAAAAAAAAAAAGGAGTGAGAGATCAGAGGAAGAGTTTCCTCCACCTGTCACACACACACACATGCATCTCAGACGGTGGCGCCAGGTGTGTGAAGAGCAGGCGTGAGACAGCCGCTTTTGTGTCCTCCTCACACCGCAGAAGGTGCAACCACGGGACTCTTGCCTATCCCTTCACTCTCCGCCACGTCGGGGTGTCCTTTCTCCTTCACGCACGCACTGGCGTCTCCTCAAGCCGGTTTTAGTACTCCGCGAGACCGAATGCGATGGGGTTGTACGGGTTCCGGCGGTAGGTGGTGGGCGTCTCGTAGACGACCGCGTTCTCCTCGTCGTAGTACCGGTAGGGACCACTGTAGTACGCGCTGTCATAGTAGCCTTGCGCTTGCATCCACGCATCCGTGTCGGCTGTGAAGGGCGCCGTGGCATGGTACCACATGGGACTTGGTGTCGCACTGGGGGTCCTCGAGTCGTGAGTGGCGGAGCTGGTGGGGCCAGCTGAGGTACTGCTGCGCGGCGTGGGGATGCTCTTGGCGGGGAGAAGCTGTGCGGGGTGGGACGCGCCGGCGGGCAGCTCGATCGCCATGGGGCCGCGAGGCAAGTGCTTCAGGTGCTGCTTGTCCGGTCGCATAGCCGTTTCCTTCTCCAGACTGGCCTCTGCACCCTTCGGCACCACCCACACGCCCTCCACACCCGACACAGAATCGAAGAACAGGCGGTGGTGGCTGTCAAGGAGACGGTTCACGGTGTCATCATCAGCAATCGTCGGCCACGCACAGCCCTTGCCGCGTTGGTTCTGCGCGTTGCGACGGTTTTCGACGCTGATGAGGCTGTGGGCGGGTGCGTTGAGAACGTAGTTCACCAGCCACTTCACCATTGGCACTGTCCCGTCACGACGAAGCTGACCCATGAACAGCCGGCACCCCGTGAGTTGGCGTCCGGCTTGGCAGTGGGGGTTGCCACACAGGCTGCGAGAGCCGGCATTGTGCTGGCCACAGTGACTGCACGCCCATGGACCGTTCGGCAGCTGCAGTGCCGCCTCCACCGCCATCTCCTCCGTGTCCAGGTCTTCGCGGCACGGGATGAACATGGCTGGCAACTTCGACATGGGCATACGCATCACTGACACGAAGCCCATCGACTGGCGGAAGTGGAAGCGGCTGATGCCACGCACCTGCATCACGCATTGCCAGGGGAGGAAGCTGTAGATGTTTTCCCAGACGGCGTCGTCGGTGTTGAAGCGGTTGCGCATGCTCATGACACTGCTGCCGCTCGTGGCCAGTGCAGAGATCCGAGAGAGCGCGCCCTCTGATTGGGTATCAGTGAGTTCCCGCTCATCGTCTTCGTCTCCGTGGTCAGAGCTGTCAGTGCTGTCCCCTGAGGAGGATGTGATGCCTTCAGAGAGATCGGCAAACTGAAGAAACGCGCCTGCCTTGGGCGTTTGCATGGTCTCGTAGTAGGACGAGAAGATGTAATCATCCTTCAGAGTTGGTTTACCAGTGAAGTCATGCGTGTTGGCGATCAGCTCGGTGCTGAGGGCGTTGTCCAAGTTGGCAATGTCTGACAGGCTCTGTGCGACGAGAACCAGCAAGACAAGCCACATCTCTCGTGCCAGCGTGCGCTTGTGTGTTGGGACACGGCAAGACACCCGTGTAGCGTTGCGAGAGGCGTTCTCCTCGGGCAGCTCATCACACCGCTGCTGCGCGTGCGGCTGCCTCTCCGAGGTGTCCTTCATACGCTTTGGAGAAGGCATGAGGGGAAAAAAAGAGAGAGGAGGAATGACAGTGGTACTTTTTTATCTGGGAGATTTGGGGAGGGTTTGTTGATGAGCGAAAGGGAATAGAGCTTTTTTTTCTCTGTGAGAGCGGGGGAACTGGGAATGTCAGTGGAAAAAGAAAAGCCAAGTGAGGCGGCGGCAGAAGAGCAAGAAATAAAGAGAGAGAGAGAGAGATAGAGAAGTGGAGGAAAGGGGAGTAAAGAGAGGAAATGGAATCACAGGGATTTTCCTTTTGAAGCAGCAAGGCGAGGAACGTCAGCACGTGGGCAGCTCGTCGGGAGAAGTTTAAGTCAGGCGCAGGTACCCTGATTTCAGCAGTTTAGACAGCTTTCACAGTGGGTACGTGCGTTCCCCCTCGTAGCCAGTGCAGAAAAACAACTGGCTTGGCGGTACCGACCTGACCCGCGCTCTCTTGGCTTCACTGAGACACCGTGTGAGCGACGGTCACTGTCGGTGTTCTCCGGCCTATCACAAAGGCACGAAAAAGAGTCTTACCATTTGTTTTCTTTAAGTGACTGAGTGGTAATGTCTCATCGATTCCCAGGCGCGCATAGGCAGGCAGACACACAAGCACAAACAAGCTCAACAGAAAAAAGGAGGTGATTGACGGTCCCTCCCTCCCTCTGTCCCTCTCTCACCGTGTGTCAGAAGCGCGCTCTCGCTTCTCCAACCCTGCGTGTGCACACACGCGGTGAGTTGATCGCACCAACGCAAACCACCACAGGACAGCAACGAGGGATTAGTAGCGGGGGCTGATGAGATCCAGAACCTCACGGCCAGGCATTGCATGAAGCGCCCGTTCGCCCTGCGTGACTGCCTGGGCTTCCTCATAAAGGTGGCCTCCACTCTGTCCACAGTCCGAAATCCACGACCGGCTCACAGGGGTGCCGCAGCGCGACCCGCACGTCCTGGCAACCTCGTTCACGATCTCCCACCCATCCACGACTTGGCCCACGACGACGAACTTACCGTCCAGCTGCTCGTTGTGGGTCAGGTTGAAGAAAAACTGCGAGCCGTTTTGATTTGGCCCGCTGTGAGCGAGCGCCACGGTGCCAGGCAGGTTCTTACCAGCCTTGCCTTCAAAGCTTTCATCGGGGAAAGGATAGCCAAAGACACTCACATTGCTGCGGCCGTCCTTTGTGAGGATGTCACCGCCCTGCACCACGAAGCCTGGAATGATGCGATGAAAAGGGATGCCTTTATAGAAGAGTGGGCACTCAGTGTGACCGCGCTCACCAGTGCACAAGGATCGAAAGTTTTCACTAGACTGTGGCACAACGTCGCGGAAGAGCTCCACAGAGACGCGACCACGAGCTTCGCCTTCAATTGTAATGTCGAAAAAAACTACGGGGTTGGTGGCGAGCGGGGCAAAGGGCATGAACGAAGCCGCACCTTTTCCATGGCGCAGAGCCAGGGAGGTTCGACGAAGCATTGTGGATTCTAGGCAGACGCGTGTTCCACGATTTTCCTCGTTTGTCACAGTATCAGGGCCGCAATCAGTGATTGTGAGATTGTGTGTGTGTGTTCGGAAAGCGGAGGAAGCACAGCCCAAGTCGGGGCAGGCAAGAAGAAAAGGAAGGGGAGTAGTGTGGAAGAAACGTCCAGCTGGGAGGGGAGGACAACACGCAGTAGTAGTTTCACCTGTCGTGAATGTGCACTGCCGAGGCTGCACAGAGAGAGGGAAAGAGCCGCAGGCACACGCACACAGCCACAACAGTCCGTGGCGCACGCCCGTGGCAGGTGGAACAGAGGGAAGCGAAAGAGACGGGTTGCTCGGATACGGGCTGAGGGCTGTGGGGGCCCTGTGCGACACGCCTAACACACACAGGTGCCGCAGAAGGCACCGTGCGCAGCCCCGCTGTCTCCAAAAAGATGCACAGACGTGCTCCGTACGCTTGATTGCTTTCTCTCATTGGGAAGGAAACAAGAAGAACGTAACAATGTGTTGTCAACAAATGCGACTACGAGTAGAAACAGAATCATACAGACCCTCTCCGTTGGCCGTTACTTTTTTTTTTCATCTTCCCTGGGCACCTGGAAGGCAAAGAACGCGCGCACAGGAGAGGCTGTTTCACGCAAGTCTGTCGCTACAACGCCGATTCCGTGTCGCTGGGTGTCTTCTTGGCCGCCAGCGGGGTGGCAACGGCCTCATTCGCTCCTTACGGTTGAATTTGGGATACAGAACAAAACAAAGAGAAAGAATGTTTGGGCAGACGGGAGAAAAAGAGCAAGAGGCGGGGCGGTCGACCCCTTTTCGTCATCTGCCACTTTTATTTGAGCACGGGGAAGGTCTTTTTGCAGTCCGCCCAATCGCGTGCACAGAGAGAAAGTAATGCGCAGCCAAAGCACTCGCTGCTTGTGCGCGCGCTCAAAGGGTGCGTGTTCCTCCTACGGTTGTGCAGTGCCACGAGGTGCCGACAGTGGACAACAGCTTCCCCTCACAAAGTCTAGAAATGCTGTAGGAAGCACAGGGACTGGTTGAAAGGACGAGAGACAGTGCAGAATCTCTAGCAGCAGGCCTTGGCCTTCTCCTTCTTCTTGGATTCGCCTCCCTCCGACTTCTTGTCAGCGTCCTTCTTGGCGCCGGCTGCATCCGCTGCTTTGCCGCTGTGCTCCTCGGCTGCGCGGGCAGCATCCTCGGCGCTCTGTGAAGCCTTGGCGGCCGCCTCGCGCTGTTGACGTTCCTGTTCCTCACGTGCCTCCTGCTCGGCAATGCGGCGCTTGGCATCGGGCAACGCGGCCTTGCGCTGCTCCGCGAGAATGAGTGGGCCTTCTTCGCCGTAAAGCGCGCGCATGAGGTCGTCGCCGGAGATCGCACCCTTGTTATCGTCGTCTAGAGTGGCAAAAAGAGCGTCGCCCTCCTCATCAGTCATGGCGTTGGCCTTGTTGGAGCTCTTGGAAGCAATTTGCTGCAGCGAGCCACGGGTGATGACGTTGGAAGGAGCAACAACGATGATGGCACGCGCCATGTCTTCTGCTGAGAGAAAGTTGTCCTTGTGGCTTTCGCAAAACGACACAAACTCCTCCTGAGTCATCTGCCCGGGGTACTTTGTAGACACAACGGCGTCATCGATCATGGGGGAAGGGAGGCAGTAGCCAGCTTCGAGCGCAGCCACTGTGATCATGGTGCGAGGAAGTACATCCACGCCATCGTCGCGCGTCAAGTGACGCTTCTCGAACGCTTCAACAACGGTAGCAGCCATGGTAGAAATGGTAGTTGTTACTATGGGACGAAAAGGGAGAGAGAGAGAGACCGAAGAAACCCGAGTTTGGTATCAATAGGTTGCGTGTGCGATTGCGCTGCAGTATCTCTACAAAGATAAGAAGAGAGATGCAAAAGGAGAGGAAAGGTTGTGGAGATTGTGCACACGCGTCGAGCAAGTCGGCAGCGTCCAGTAGTGGCAGCAGATGGTCACGCAGTGTTGTCGCAACAGAGAAGTGCCAGCCGCTAGCATCACAGTTGGTTGTGCTCCAACGCAGCGCGAAAGGGAATAGAAGCCCAGCTGAGCTCTCGGTCTCATGTGGTTCTCACCAACATAGCGTGCTGTGGACGGACGGACATCCTTGAGGAAACGGTTCTGTGAACACAGTACGCCAAGTACACAATCAGTGGCAATGTGAAACAAGAAGAAAAGAGGCACACCATCACAGCACCTCCATTGACCTGGAGGTGGAGATGGGTCCACCGAGGTCACCCACGCGGCGAAAGACAGAGCCCATTTCGTTACTCGAGGGGTTCATTTTGCTCGGATAGAGCTTGCTCTTGAACACCACCCAGTCAAACTCGTTGTCAAACGATCTGCCGCTACCGTGCAGAGTGCCGCGCTTCTGCTGGGCAGCCATGCCTGCGCGCGAGCCTTTCAAGGCGGGGTTGACTTGGAGGCGGCGTACCGTCTCGCCAAGAGCCTCCAGCTCCTGGTCAGATCCGTTCTCGACAAGGGCGTCCTGGATGATCTGCTGCGACCGCTCGAAGTCGTCCTGATACGCAACGGCCGTTGCCCACACTTGAAATGCTTTGCTGCTATTACCTCTGCTCGGACTGGATTGAAGCAGAGCTGCCTCCCTACCGTGAAACTCAGCATCTGTGAAGCGTGCGTCGTGGAGCGCGGCAATAGCGGCATTGGTGTGCACAACAGCTTCCGTTTCAGCATCATGGGCGAACTGAAGCGATCCGCACAGCGTATTGAAAGCTTCGTCGTGCTGTCCCTTCGCAGCGCAGCCCTCAGCAAACGTAGTTAGCAGGTGAATCAGCTTCTTTTCATCAGGTGCGGTAGAACGGGGAGGCGAAACTACGTGTCCGACCACGTTTCCTACGCTGGGAGAGATGTCAGACGCACTAGCATGTGTGTCAGTAATCTGTGCCAGAGGCGCCAAGTCTGCGTCTGCGGAACCGCCCTCCAACGTGAGTCTTGCCATGCGGCGATGGTGAGTACTGCCATTCTCATTGATAGCCAGTTTAAACTCGTACAGATCATCGAGAGCACGCTCACGTAGCTGAGGTGAGCTCATCACAGCACGTATGCCGGCACGTGGAATGTTGACTCCCAACTGGTGCTCGAACTGTGTGATGGGTTTCAGCAACGGGGTCAGTGCTATGTCGTGGCTCGTGTACCCACGAGGTGTCTCGCGTGTTTGGCACCGCTCCAGCACAGACAACAGTGTTTCAGTGGCTTCAGACAGCGACTGGACGGGCACTCGCACGAAGTACTGAAGCCACTCCTCGACTTCGGCAGGCACGTGCTGCTGCTGATATGTGGAAAGAAACTCGCTCAGACGAAAAGGTGTCTCCATTCCTGTTGGGAAGCATCCCAGGGTCCACCAGTATTTCATCGTGTACGGTCCTGGTCCGCGAGGGCCCGCAAACCGGTACAAAAATGGGGCCTGGTTCATGGACATGTGTTTTTGGTGCTTGGAGCCGGGGCTCCAGCCACCCCGTTGGTAGCTCAACGAGCAGCGACTGCAACGAAGCATGGCTGGTGATCACTAGATAACAAGTATTACGTGGTGAGGCCCAGAGGGTGAGAGAATTGACAACAAAGGAAGTCAGTGGGGAAGCGGAGAGGAATAAACAAAGGTTTATCTGCCGCAAGCAAATTGTGTAGTGGACCGCTGTGCGAACCCATCGACAAGCGAAAGGTGGCGTGTGAGGGAACCGCCATTCTCAGCTGTTGTGCGTTAGGGGTGAAAAGATCACCTCTGCCTGATGGTCCTCTTCTGTCTAACATCTGTTCATGTGACGCGTAGCCAGGCTTGTCTATCTCTGACACACCTTCCTCTTTTCACGTCTCGGTCAGTGTTCATTTTCACTGTTGCAAGGGTATCCTGTGCATGAAAGGCATTGTTGTGCTAATCCGAAAACCTGCGCAGCAAACGCAGCCAGTTGAGGTATTCCTCCTGCTCCAAGTAATACGCCTGCGCCATCATGAACTCAGCAAATGTGTTGTTGACACCTCGCTCATCCAGATAATCCAAAATCTCATCACTGAAGTCTTCGTCAAGCTCGCTAAGCATTGGCCCCCGAAATGCCGAGTCGCGTGCTTTTCGCCGCGACAGGTTCGTCTGTCCCATGGTAGAAGGGTCAAAACACCGGCGCGCGTTCTCTAGCTGCGCATTGGTAGGATGAATAGCAAGCGAATCAAGTACCACCTCCATGTCGATAGAGGTGAGGCCGAACTCAAGTCCGCCTTTAGGGTGCCGTTCTTTGGTGATGAACACAGTGAAGTTGAGATATTCTTGCTCGTCGCGCTCGCCGTTGTCCATGCGGTATGTGCCTTCGTACTGTTTACGCTCCAGAAGCGCAATGGCATGCATTTTCTCGATGCCGCAACTGCGAATCTCAACCGTCTTTTCCACGTCGAAACGGTTTGTGCCGCTGACGTGCGTTAGTTTCCACCCAGCGGGCAGCAGCGGCTTCATGGGAAGGAAGTCGCGGAGGCCCTCATCCCGCTCCTCTTTAACCGTCAGTTCGTACAATCTGCGGTGACGACGGGGTTCGGTGCGAACAGGCGGCGCTTCGTCTGGCCGGGCATCTGCGCCACAACTGCTTGCATAACGAAGGCTGCCGCACAGAGTACCGAACAGGCATGGTATAAGACGCCGTCGCATCTTTTTCGCAGCCCTTCACGGTGAGAGCGGCAGTCGGGGCCATAATGAGAGGAAGAAGAGGAGAGGGGGAGGAGAGTGGAGGGGACGATGTCGTTTTGCACAGCTCCGCCCGGTGTGAGAAAACCGTTGGGCCCGTTTCCGCGGCGGGCCGGGCGCCCTCCTCCGCGGGAGGCAGCTCCGGCACCCGCCACCTCCCAAAAAAAAAAAATGGAGGACCCACCCGGGTTTGAACCGGGGACCATTCGGACTGCAGCCGAATGCTCTACCACTGAGCTATGAATCCGCTCTCGAGCTTGACGATTTTGCGCCGCACCTGCGCGCGGTCTCTCAGGGAAACAGAGCCGTTAGAAATCAGGCGCGGTCACCGCGCGGGAAAAACAGGGCTTCCGTTTCTTACCATGAGGCACGGGATGCGCGGAGTGATGGTGGGCGAGGGTTTCTTTCGCCTTTGTTGCGAATGCGGAGGGAATGGGGGCGCCTCGCGAGCAGGCGCCGCCGGCCGGACGAAGCACCACCACCACCACCACCCACCCATCCGCACATCCCGGCCACCGCCCCCCCCCTTTCCCTATCTTCCACGTCTTCGCCCACAAGGTGCCAGCATATCATTTCCTCGCCTTGGTTATTTCGCTTTATGCACGCAATGCGAAAGGCGGCTCGACTGCTCAGTGGCGTGCTGTTGATTACCTTGATCACCGCGTGCGTCGCGCTTGGGGAGGCTGTAGCAGATACTCACACAGACGTAGTTGTTGATGTGCACCGCATTGTCGTCATCGGTGACATTCACGGCGACCCGGAAAATTTTAAGCTGCTGCTTAAATGGGCGGCCCTCGTGGACGAGGATGAGTCAGGTCGGCTGGTGTGGTCCCCAGATGACGCCGCGGTGAAGAATGCACTTGGTGTGCCTAGTGCATCTCTGCGCACAACCCTTGTCCAACTCGGTGACCTTACCGACCGAGGCGAGGATGACATGACGTGCCTCGACGTCGCCATGTCTCTCCAAGAGCAGGCCTCGAACGGTGGCCGGGACGAGGTCGTGCTCCTCATGGGTAATCACGAACTGATGAACCTCCAAGGGCAGTATCATTACGTTCACAAGGCAAAGTTCGGCGGATTTCGGACGAAAGCGCTGAGGGATGCGGCCTTTCGCGGCACCTTTGGTCAGTACATCGTCGACAACTTTAAAATTGTTCACGTTGACGACGGTATCGTGTTTGTACACGCCGGGTTTGAAAGCACGTCCTCGCTGCTTCCTGCCGCGGAGCTCAACAAGAAGGCCCAGGAAGCTCTGCGCAAAAAGGACTACAATCACGCCCTTTTCGGTGTGGGGGGTCCTGTGTGGACAAGGAAGATGATCCGCGACGCCATGTATGGGCAGTGCAGTGAGGTCTCCGCGATCCTGCAATTCTTCAACGCCACAACCATTGTCGTTGGGCACACGCCACAAAGCACTGGGCAGGTGGAGACGTTTTGTGAGGGACGGGTCATCGCTGCGGATGTCGGTATCAGTCAGTGGATGTACAACAATGTCGAGGCTCTTCAGATAATCACGACCTCGTACACCAATGCCGTGACCGGTGAAGTCACCAAGCGGCGCATCACGATCCCGCTGAACGAAAAGACGCGTGTGAAAAGTCTTGAGCCTCTGGTGCCTAGCAGTGTCGCCGTTGACGATCGCGATGACGGTGACCTTTAAGCAATGGTATACTTCGTTTTTTCTGGCGTTTATCTGCAAATCGACAAATAGAGAAGGAACTGCGGTCCAGCACGGAGTTCCACCTTTCACCTAGCCCGCTGAGGTCAGATTTGACTGTGGCTGCTGACACGTTGCTTTTCTTGAACACGGTTAGGCCAATCTTTGGCGCTTTTGAAATACCTACTGGCTTTCGTAATCGCACCACTGTTATTCCTAACTCCTCTCTTCTTAGAACGCGCCGATTCTTGTTGGCTGGGCTACACTCCTCATCTCGACGCGCTTCCCTCTTTCTCGCAATATTCCGATAGCCTCTTGAGGGAAGAACGAAGCCGTCAAAACTCTCGAAATCAGGGAACGTTCATCCACACCAACTCCCCTGCTTCATTTCGGTGTTGTTGTTTTTTTGCTCTCTCTCTCTCGTATAGGCACCAAGTTATCGGCTGTGGAAAGAAAAGAAATGCACCCCGGAAGCAACTACAAAGGCCAGCGACGCGGTGCACGTGGCGGTGGTGCCGGGAATCAGGATGGTGGTGGCCGCGGCGGATACCGTGGTGGAAGCAACCACGGTCAGTTTCGCGGGCGTGGACGCGGTGGCGCACGCGGCGGACAGACGCAGTCAACTTTCTTCGACCCCGCCAACGCAGGACCCACACCAGATTTCTCCTCGCCGCAGTCCGCCGTAGACCAAAACGATGTGTCCAGCTGGCGTGACAAAGACTTCTTTGCACTCGTAAGGGCGTTTGTAGACAGCGACGCGACGGAGCTCTCATTCCCCAACACGTTGACACCGTCACACCGCAACTTGGTGCACAGGATCGCCATGCAATTTCGGCTCGATCACAAGTCGTCTGGTCCTGCATCAAACCGTGTGCTCAAGCTGACAAAAATCTCATCGGCCGATGCCAAAGTCCGGCTATTTGAGGCAGCTGCCGACGGCACACGCATTAAAACGATAGACGGCTTTCAAGGCGCTCAGGCGCTGCCTGCTGATTTCTTCACGCCTGAGGTGACCGAGAACGTGCTGTCTATTCTGCGTCCATTTCAGGACCAAATGTTTCGCACTCTCAAGATTGAAGCGAATCGTCCAGAGACACGTTCAAAAAAGTTTCACGCCGTGCACCCCGGGCTTGCACAGGTTCCGCCCGTGAAGAAAAACAACTCCCAGTTGTCGCAGCTCGAAAAATTCCGTCGCACACTGCCAGCCTACAAACGAGGCCCTGAAATTGTCAGCGCTGTAAAAGAGAACGATGTCGTCATCGTTTGCGGAGACACCGGCTGCGGCAAGACGACACAAATCCCGCAGTTGCTCCACGACGCAGGCATTTTTCCTAAAGACACTTCTGTGATTTGCACACAGCCGCGCCGCATCAGTGCCTTGTCGGTGGCGAATCGCGTCGCGGCTGAGCGTGGTGAAGGGTGTGGTGACAGCTGCGGCTACATCATTCGGTTCGATAATGTAACCAGCCAGCGTACACGCATCGTGTACCAAACAACAGGCATTCTTTTGCGACGCCTGCACGGCGAGCCGGAGCTGCGCGACGTGTCTTGCGTGATCGTTGATGAGGTGCATGAGCGGGATGTCGAGACCGATTTTTGTCTGCTCCTTTTGCGCGACCGGCTCCTCGCACAGCAGCGTGAGCCTGAGAAGTATAAGCAAAAGCTGAAGGTAGTGGTGATGTCTGCGACGGTGCAAATCGAGACTCTGGTCTCTTACTTCAGCGCGTGCAACCGCGGACGGGTGCCACCCCTGATATCTATTCCCGGTACGCTCTTTCCGGTGAAGGAGTTTTTCCTGGAGGATGCGGTGAAGTGGGTTGGAGAAAGCCAGGCGGACTTTGCCTCAATACTTCAGGCCTCACAGGCTAGCTCCAAGCTGTCTGGAAATGTGGAAGTCGGAAAAGCAGGAAACCTCTACGACTCTTTGAAGTCAAACGTCTTCAACGACGCCAACCGCGACGTTGAAACAATGGTCCCTTATCAGCTCATTGTGAAACTAATTACCTACTTTCACACTTCACAGGCTGACACAAGTGGGTCTATCCTCGTATTTCTTCCCGGTTGGGCCGCGATCACACGGATAGCGGACATGCTGCGACGATCTCAACACAGCCGCGAGCTGTCTGTTTTGATGCTTCACTCGAGCCTGACGAGCGCAGAGCAACAGCGTGTCTTTGAGCCCCCACCGAGGCATTACCGAAAGGTAGTGTTGGCGACGAGCATTGCCGAAACGAGTATCACTATCGATGACGTTGTTTTTGTGATTGACAGTGGTCTCGCCAAGGGCACTTCCTACGACCCTGCGGGCAACACATCTGCACTGCAGGCGATGATCATTAGTAAAGCCAACGGTGTGCAGCGCCGTGGCCGTGCTGGGCGTTGCCGCCCAGGCGTTTGCGTTCACCTGCTTCCGCGGGATATGTACGAGAATCAGCCCGATTTTCTGCCTCCCGAAATCGTGCGCTCGCCTCTGGATGAGGTGTGCTTGCAGGTGAAAGCTATTCAGCCTGACGAAAAGTGCGCATCCGTCCTGGCGCGCGCGATGAGTGCCCCGCCACCGGATTCTGTTGAGCATGCCACGTCGTTTCTCACAGACATTGGTGCCTTTACCGAGAAGGAGGAGCACATGACAAACTTGGGTCGAGCGCTTGCCCAGCTTCCCGTGCACCCTCTTCTAGGCAAGATGCTGTTTGCCGCCGTGTGCTTTGGCGTGCTCGATCCCATCGCGACAATTGCCGCAGGACTTTCGGTGAAGTCCCCTTTTGTAAAGCCTCTCCCGCACGAGCGCAACGGCGCGCGCGAAGCATTGTGGCGACTGGATAACGGCGATCTCTCGGACCACCTGTGTGTGCTGAAACTGTATCGTGGATGGCTGAAGAGTGGCCGCAGCGCTGGGTACGCTAGCCAACACTACGCGGACGGAAACGTGCTGCGACAGCTCGACCGCACAAAAAGGCAGCTAGAAAACCTGGTTCTGCGCTCCTCACTCGTGCGGCGCATGGACAACGTGTCTGTCCGTACATCCTGCAACGGCGACAACGTGGGGCTGATTCGTCTCGTACTGTTATGGGCGCTTTATCCAGGCATCGCCACGCTGGAGTTTCGCGCCAACCGCCGCGGCAATAACGCAGATGTTTTCTGTTGGGACAACAAGTTTGCACAGTTCTCGATGAGCTCCGTTCTTTCGCAGGCGAAACGAAAGGACATTGGCACTTATAGTTTCGTGGCGTACTTTGAAAGGATGCAGCTGGAGTCGAAGCTCAACCTCTTCGATTCGTCGCTTCTGTCGCCTATTGATGTGGCACTGTGCCTGCGCCAGCTCACTGTTCGACCACTTGCGAGCGTTCCCGAAATGCTGCTCAAAGATGAAGAAAGCAAGCTTGCCCCACCTTTCCCGCTGGACCTGGATGAGCTGGGCGACCGCGAGCAGTACGCTGCAATGCTTTTTGACGGGGATAAGAAGCTCTACGTGGCCAAGAAACAGGTCGCCTCCGCAATTCAGATCGCCCGCGAGTGCATGGACTACTACCTTGCACTGTGCATCAAACAACTCCGTGCCGACCTTTTTCCAACAGAGCTTGTGAAGGCTCTTGCTTTTGTGGTAGGCTACCCGTTGTCGCAATCGAACGCCGCGGCGCTGATCGGCGGGGCAGACGTGGCGCCGGACCCTGAAGACGACGAGGGAATGCAGTTCCAGCCTGGCTTTGTCAAGCGGTTTCAGTCTGACGATTCGGACGAGGAGGGCGCCGATGCACCGGTCGTAGACGAGGTGATCACGGTTGCGTTCACCGATGAACAGGTTGGAAAGCTCACGCTTGCGTACGGCGAGCTGGCCGTGTTTCGTCGTGACGGTGCAGATGCCATTATTAACGCCGCCGCCGTCGGTGAGGAAAAGATCAAGGAGCGCGAGGCCGCAGCAGAAGCTGGCGACCGCTCTGTGCCGGTGCCAGGGGTCACCACTGAGACTGTGAGTGGTCCTGCAGCAACAGCAGGCAGTGGCGACGACGATGACGATGACGATGACATCATCGTAGCCAAGTCAGGGGCTTTGGTGTTCGAGTGAGCTGACCGAAACGAAGCTTGTGTCTCCAGCGGGCACTGTGATGCGGTAGCGATGAAAAAAAAAAAAAGCAGACGCGCATGCAGGAGAAACCATCGTACCCATCATGATCATCATCTTTTCGTCTGCGTCACTGTAAACAACTCCATGTGGGTCTTCTAAAGTCTCTAAAAAAGCTCGGGTCACTCCATCTACTCACCTCGCCAGCGGCATGGACAAAATCAACGGTAGCGGCGGCCTGCCCATGTGGTAGTGAGAGGCTGTTGCAAGCGACAAGGGCAATCGCGTCTCTTGTTTTGACACCGACAGCGAGGGAAGGGAGAATGAAGCACAGGAAGATGCGCGTTGTCGCTACTTTCCGTTTCTGGGCGCCGCGGTACTCTGTCTGCCTGTCTGTATGTGTGGGTGTGGGTGTGTTCTCTTAACCTATCCCTTTCGCGTCTTCGTTATCTACGTTTCTCTTTGTGTTCATCTCTAGCGCAACCGAATCCTTCGCAAGAAGTGCCTCTCACCGCTCGCCTCTCATCACGCAGTTGTGGGTGAAGCAAACGACAACAACAAGTAGTAAGGCACTGCGAATGCTTTTTGTCCGTCGGTTGCGGTTCATTGACTCCGCAGAGGAGTCCACGCAGTGGCTCTCTCGCACGAAGGCGCTCTGGGACGCACACAGCCCACTGGCGATTCGCGTCTACACAACACAGGGCGACAGTCTTGGCTCGTCTATTCCCAAGGTGCTGCGACGCTACGCTGGTGAGCCCAGTTGGTGGGGGCTTTCGTGGATCGAGCAGGGAGAGGGGGAGCAGTGGCCCACTCCCACCGCGGCGGCACCAGAAGCAGAACGCACTGCGCCGAGTGCCGCCACAGAGCAGACTGCCAACGAACCCGCGTCGTCGGTGACCCAGCGTGGCGAAGCAGAGGAACCAACAGGTTCGCCGGTGCCAGCGCAAGCAGGGGAGGAGCCCAACACCCTAACAGACACATCCCATGCCGTTGAAGCGAGCTCAGACGTCGTTGCCCCTATCAGCGAACGCTCGCGTGTGACCGGGGCGGGCGCAAACTCGAGCGTGTCAGCGCACAGCACACCCTCCGTGAGTGGTGGCGACGAAGACGACTTCAATCCGCCTGACCAGCGCCAGCCAGTTTCTTCTCGCCAGTCGTCTGCCGCTGCGGTCCGGGCGACGGCCGCCGTGCTGCCCGGCAGCCAGCCAGGCAGCCTTGCCTCAGAGCAGTGCGTGCCTGTTGACATATCAGGCGCTGTGGCGGAGGGAGGCTTGATCGTGGTCGAGGTTTTCGCGCTCAATACAGGTCGGGCGGTGGCCACGCTTCCCGTTGATGTGAGCACCGCTTTCCGTCTTGACGCCTCAGACATCCAGCACTACGCGCTCATAATGACGCCGACCGCCGCCGAAACCGTCGACGCCACCACGATTCACGCTACCCTTGAGCTCACAGTCGTGCACAGAGACTACGCGCTTGGCCAGATCAGCGGCGCTGCGAGCCGCGAGGGCACCTCAGTCGACGCGGACGCCCTCGCAGAGGGTCTGCGCACGCGCGCCCTTCCCGTTGTGCCCGTCATGGCAGGCGCCGTGGCCTGCTCCACCACCCAGCTTTTCTTCCCCACAGGGCTACTGAAGACCTCGGGGGCGTTCGTCGTCTCGAATGTTGTGGCCGTCGAGAGCACGGCGGACGCGCCGGTGGTGGTGGAGGTGATCACCTCCGGTGCAGATGAGGACTGCCTCCAGATCGCTCCGGCGAAAACGGTCACACTCGCGCGGGGTGGCGAACGAGGGTACTTTGTCATGACGTGGAGTCTCGTCAAGCCGTTTGCGCCGGGTCTGCGAGTGCACCTGTTGATACGCGTTGGCGAACAGAACTACCCCCCAGTCGACCTGCACGTGCACGGTGAGCCGCCTCGCCCCGGACACCAGAACCCACCGTACTGTTTCTGGGTCAACACAACCCCCGTCGTCAACGTTTCCCTTGGCGAAGGGGAACAGGCACTGGTGCGGTCGCTGTTGCCCGTTTACAAGATGCTCAGCATTCTCAGCGCAGGTCCCACACCCACTGCCGGTGCCCCCTGAGCGTTCGAATGGGGTCTGGGTGGGGAAAGGAGGGAGCGAGGTGAGCCGTGAGCGAAAGAAAGCATGCGTGGACCTGTGGCATTATCATTGTTTTTTTTTTTCCCACCGGCACGCGTCATTGTCTGCACCATTCGCTGCTGCGGTGGTCGGTGGTAAGCCACTTTATCGTGTGTGTGTGTGTGTGTGTGTGTGTCACCTGCACTGTACTGCTATCGGCTCAGTGGCCTTTTACCAGCGCATGTCGCACAGTGGCGTCATTGGCGACTCCTTGCCGGAACTCTTCCAGGGCATTTGCACTGTCTGGTCTTTCCGCACACACACACAAAAAAAAAACAATGGTTGATGCCACCTCTTCTGCGCAGCGGGTGGTTGTTTGTTTGTCATTGCTATCTGCTCTCGCGGCTGCAGCCGCGAACTAAAAAAAAAGAAATCTGTGTTGAAGACATACGCACACCTGCACGTGAAGAAAAAAAATTGGTCACCCGCCCTCGGTGATGTGAGAGAGACCGACAGCGTCAGTGCGGGCACCGCGGTGAAAGGCCTGGGGTATCGGCAGAGGGGCTGAGTTGTTCCCTCCGCCCTCCCTCTGCCTGCACACTGCGAGCACCGCAGTACGCGGCGTATCGAAGCCATCTGAACGACCCGACCGATGCCTTGCCTCATCGTCTTTCTTCTTCTCCTTCTTTCTTCTTTTCTTCTTCTTAGTGGCTTCAGAAAAGGGAGCCCCCCACAGCGCTCCTGTCCAACCGAGACCGACAAGGAAGTACTAGAGCTGTGGCAGGCCCTTCTCTCTTTGTGTTTTCCTGTTTCTAGACGTGTTGTGCTGTGAGCTCACCTATCGTATTGGTATTTTTCTTCTTTTTTTTCTTTTGTTACGCTCTTAGCCACCGTCGGGCACCTTTACATCCTTCCTTTCCCTTGCCGTTGTTGTGCTGGCGGACGGTCAAGGCAGGAATGAACACGTTGGCAACCACGTCTAGTCACTCCTCGCTCCAAGCCATGGCAGGCGCGGGGAGCACGACGGAGAGCCGCACCTCGCGGCCTGAAACGTTCACGCTGCACATGATCCGCTTCACGCTCATTGACACGGCTGAGGAAAGCTCTGTGTGGGCCAGTCGCGCGAGGCACCAGTGGGGCGATGGAACGACCCTGTCTGTCCGTGTCAGCAGCCGCTCCACCGTGCGCGGCGCAACGCCGCCAATGAAAATCACCTATGGGCAGCATCAAGCGTGGACCGGCATCGAGTACGACGAGGCCGCGACGATTCCCATTCCTCTTCTGGACGACCCTATCCTCGTCGTCGAGGTGTTCCACCCTCGCAAGAATCACCCCGACGATGTCTACGGCATTGGCTTGGTCAACGCCGAGGCTATGGTGGCGGAAACCCGACAGTACGCCAAGTACTGCGTGCACATTCTTCCTGTGCACGCCGCGATCGATGAAAACACTGTGCACGCCGTGGCCGAGCTGGAGATCCACAGCAGCCTGCTCGACGAGCCGCCTGAGCACACATTCACGCCGCTCGAATACAATTTCGGCTCAGTTCGCGTGTCCACTGTGGATTTCTACTACCCGCCTTTTCTCATCACGGGCGCGGGGCAGTACGTGGTGAGCAACGTCATCTGCGCGATGAACATGACGGAGTCCAGCTCGCTCGCCATGCAGCTTGTGCCGCTCAAAGATGCGGGCCGTTACATTTACACGAAGCCTTCGAAGGTCATCACGGTGCGTCCTCAGCAGCGCGTGTACTTCAGCGCGACGTGGGTCATGGCGCAGCCAGCGTGCATGCGGCCTTTGGAGCTCCAGCTCACCGTCAACGGCTCGCAACAGGCATCGGCGCCAATCGTCATCAAGGTGCACTGCGGGCTCCCGCAACCCACCACCACAGACATGCCCTACCACTACTGGGTGAACACCACGTGCCTCACGAATCGCAACATGATGGCGACACTGGAGATGCCCCTCATTCGCGCCATCCTGCCCGTCTTCCGCTTCATCACGAACGGGCCCATTGACCAGACCGAGGGCATGATCGTCGCCTTCGACAAGGACAAAGGTGAGCAGGTGCTGGTCCGGGCCAACGGGCTGCCCGTGCAGATGGGCAGCGTCAGCGGGCCCCGTGGCAACAGCGGTGCGCCGTCCCTGTTAGATGCCATTGACAGCGCGACCTCCGCCGCCGCCCTCACCAGCGCGACGACGGACTTCTTGAACAGCCTCACGAGCCAGGGCGGTGGCGCGGCGGCGGAGACGGACTTTGGCAACATGATGCTCGACACGAACGCCTCCTTCGTCGTGCGCGACCGCTCCGCCAACCGCAACCCGTTGCCCAGCCGCGGGCCGCTGCTCAACCTCTCGCAGAAGACGTGTCTGTGCACCATCGCGCTCGGTCCCATCCGCGGGTTTCCGATGGTGTACGAGACCACCACCGGCGTCTCGCCGTCCTTCCAAGTGAGTCTCACTCTGCTGGACCAGAAGGGCTGGCAGATCATCCGCGGCGAGACACTGCCCAGCTACCAGAGCGCGAGCGGCAGCCTGCGGTGGTCGGAGCAGCTGGTGCTGCGCAAGTGGCCGGGGGCGGTGGGAACACAGTTTGTGCGGCTTAACCTCACCGAGGTACGCCCGCGGGACGGCGATGAAACACCGATCGGCGCCGGACTCATCTCCGTCGGAGACCTGCACCGCACGCACGTGCACTCCCCGATGAGTGTGGCCTTCTATGTCTATGAAACGTACTCGCTGTACGATGAGCTCAACTCACCGAGCCTACTCATGAAGGATGTGCACGTCGTCTTCTCCGAAATGCGCTGAGGAGAGGTGGTGGCGCGACGGGATCGTCAAAAAAAAAAGCACAGGCGCTGGTGAACGCCGGTGCGAATGTACCGTTGTCGTTGTTGCCTCGCTTCCGTCATCGGTGCGCGTCGTGGCCTCACTTCTTTTCACATTCTCCTGGTCGGCTGCTGCGCCGTGTACTTGGCGACTCCCTCCCCACCCTCACAATGCACCACACCCTTTTGTTTGATTGTTTGTTTCTTCCTCCGTGTTCACGTGCCTGAGTGTGCGGTCATGCTTGACGCGGACTGGCCTTGCCAAACCTCATTACGCACACACAGGCAGCGGTGGGGCTCACATGTTTCTTTGTTGTAACTGTTGTTACCGTTCCGGCTTCTCGCAGCCATTGCTTTCTTTTCTGAAGGACAAGCCATCATCATCATCATCGTGGATTTGTTTGCACTTCCCACAACACACACACACACACACACACGTCTATCAATCCACCACGACAGCAACGTCTGTGGGAGGTGTGCCAATATCACGACCTTTGTGTACCTCACACATCCGCGCATGTGTGCGCCGCACCGAGCTATGTGTGGTTAGGGCAAAAATGCGTGTCGTTCTCCCTTCTCTCACAGACCGCGAAGGCTGCCGGTTTGGTGTGCGCCCCAATCAACGTCACTCCGTCCGCACCTAAGCCTGGCGGACGCCCTCTTCTGCGACTGGATGTATGTGCGCACACGTAAACACTAGTTTTCTTCTTCCTCCCACCCACCTCCGTCACGCGGTTCATCCACTTCGCTCCCCCCTCCTCCCCTCCCCCTTCTCTGTCCTGACAACAGTTCAATCAGCGCAGGGCTCCCAGTGACACTCGCCTCCACCACGCATACACTTGATACTTTACGCAGCGAAGACTTGACACCTGCACGTGCTCGCCCACTGTTAAAGTGACCTTCGTCGACGAGGAGCATTCCAGCCCACGTTCGCGCACCTCACTCACCGTACTCGCTGACACGTCCATTGCCATGGACGTCCTGCGCTGCTCATCTCTCGCGGAGGCGTACGTGTACGCCACGTGCGTGTTTCTGGGCATTTCGATGCTCATGCCGCTGAACGCGCTCACCTCGGCCCCTCGATACATGGTCGACTACTACAAGTATGTCACAGGCAACCCCGACGCGGTACCGAACAGCAAAGTGTTCTGGGCCAACATCCTCACGTTCTACAACCTGGTTTCTGTGGTTTCACAGATCATCGTTGGTCCCACCGTGTTGACGCCGTGCGCACGCAAGCTTTCGCTCACGGTGCGGTTTATTTTTGCCTTGACGATGATGATGCTGGAGGTGTTGGTCGTCGTCGTGATGCCCGTGGGCCACGTCTCGCAGACCGGCGCCATGGTCGCCTTCTTCGTTGTCACGATTTGCGCTGGTGCGGGTAAGTCTTACCTCGAGGCGACGTGCTACGCCTTGGCTGGCTCCATGCATCCCAAGTTCATGTCGGCGGTCATGTTTGGCTGTGGGTTCTCCGGTGTTATTGCCAGCTCGCTGCAGTGCATCATCAAGGCCTCGATGCCAAACACATACGAGTCCGCACTGAAGCAGTCCTACATCTACTTCAGTCTGGCGCTTGGCTTCATGACGGTGGCGCTGCTGATGGCCCTGTGCCTGCGCTTCAACTCGTACGCGCAGCTGCACGTCGCTGAGTTTCGCAAGCTGAAGGCAGACCGTGCCGGGGAAGAAGTCGCCGGCGAGAACCCCGCCGAGCCCACGGCACTCGCAGAAGCCACTGGTGACGTCGTCCTCGACATCTACGAGGTTGACGGCGAGGCCAAGATCAAGAGCGCCCCTGAGCGTGACGAAGAGGTCGACGAGGTCCAAATGGTTCACCGCTGCGACGAGGAAGACGACAGCGTTGAGAACCAGCAGCACATGTCCACCTCTGAGCAGCTGCAGAACACACGCGCGTGGTCCGTCGTCAAGATCATCTACCCGTCCATGATCTCGTGCTTCCTCATCTTCTTCGTCTCGCTCTTCATCTTCCCGTCCTTGGTCATTGCCATTGACCGTGACAGCGAGTGGTTCTCAACCATTGCCATCCTGCTTTACAACTGCGGCGATGCCACGGGTCGCTTCTCCTCGAGCTTCAAGTTCCTCTGGCCTCCGCAGAAGATCATCACGATTGTCGCACTGTGCCGCTTCGTCTTCATTCCGCTGATCTTCCTCTGCATCTACGCCTACATCCCCGGCCATGTCTTCCCTTATGTGCTGCTCCCCATCATTGGTCTCACCAAGGGATTCTTCGGGGCCACGTCCATGGTGTACGGGCCCAACAACAAGGGGCTCAAGACGGAAGGGCAGAAGGTCATGGCGGGTCAGCTGATGGGTATTTCTCTTCTCGCAGGTGCCTCTGTGTCGGCTCTTCTTGCTCTCCTCGTCATCCTCTTCATCTAAGCAGACGGTAACAAGAGACGTGCGTGAACGGCTTGCCATCCGGCACCCAGGACTACACCTCTCCCCTCCCCGTTCCACTCCCGTATATATACACAAATATACAGGGGAAGCGAACTCATACTGTTGCGGCTGGTTGTCGTCCTCCTACTCAACGGAAAGCCAAACTAACTGTTGAGGCTGCAGGACTGTTTACATGGCATTCATTCACACTTTTTTTTTTGTTTTTGTTTTTTTGTTGTTCTTCCTCTTCTTTTTTTTTTTCGTGGGCAGGTGAGAGTGTACGACAGGTGTGCACACTGTGGGTGCGATTCGTCACGCAGCCTGCGGATCCCGTTGGCTGTGAATACACGCGTCTCACACTCTTGTTCATGATAGTTTTTGTTTGTTTGTTCTTTCTTCGTTTTTCACTTCACCTTACCTACACTCGTTTCTTCGTGTGTGTGTGTGTGTGTGTGTGTGTGTTTCCCTTCCCAGTTGTGGCTGCCTACACAGGATCTACGCACGCGCACGCGTGCAGACTTTGGAGGACACAACACGGTTGACTCGCCGCCGTGAGTCCACGGCGACGGTGACTGTCATGAAGAAGAAGAAAAACAGAAAATCACATACGATCGGCGTTGATATGTCCATCAGAGAAATGAGTGGAGAAGTGAAAGAGAAGTAAACAGTTGACTTCTTTTCCTTAGCTGTGTCGCTCGTCTTTTGTCTTTTCGCTTAAGTTGAAACCTCTTTTCTGCTTTCCTCTAACTAGTCCTTTCTTTTTCTTTTTCACCGGTTTCGTCATTCTCGCCTTCCGTGATGTCGAGGGTTAATGAAGCCGTACGCGCCGGCAGAGAGCGCGCACAGGCCATTCTCGCCTTGCACTCGCGAAGCTGAAAGCGCCAAGCAGGGTCGTCGCGCGCAGCAGTAGGGAGAGAAATTGGGAGGGCAGAGGAAGAGCGTCGATCCGCGTGCTCTCTCTCTCTCCCTCCCTCTCCCAGTGTCTGTGCGAACGCATGCGAGGTAAACTCTGTGTTGAGATTGCCGCACCCCACACTTGTTTTGCTTTCTTTCCCTCCCCCCCCCCTCCATTTATACACCCCCTTTGCGCCATTGGCTCAAGGCCTCCTCGGTTCCGCGGTGAGTGGAACCGGAGGCCTTCCCTTGTGTTCAGGCAAGCGGAGTTTTTTCGTTTGTTTCGTGTTTGCCATTTTCTGTGACGTGTGTGTTGCTCAGTATGTGTGTGAGGGAGACAGACAGAGCATCACACACACACACACACACACTTTAAAAAAGGACGTGCCTTTCGCAAATCAACGTTGAGCACTCAAAATGGACGTTCGCACAAAGACATTAACGGCGCCACACGTTCCTGGCCTTCGTCACTTTTTTTTCTTTTTCGTTGACACCCTTTTTTTTTTCTCTCGTTCACTTCTTCTTTTGCACAGTGTTCACACAGTACTGGCTCCCCTTCTCGCTGCATCGTATGCACACGTTGACTGTGTAAGCCGCCGCCTTCTCTAACGCGCTCTTGCAGGACGTGAGACGCGAGGCACGGGGCGCGGACTCGTCCCTGGTCGTTGACGAAGTAGGATGCAACTTCAGGCTGACACACATGTGCACTCAGATGTATACGTCTTTCCCATTCTCTCTCACTCACTCCATCATCCTTTTCTCGGCATTTTTTTCTGACAACAGCTCTTGTGGGGGAACGGCTGCGCACCACGTGGGCACACCCAATCACTATTCTCCCTTTTTTCCCCCTGCCACACCTCTCTCAGGCAAGGGACGCCTCATCCCTCTCTCTTTCTCTCTCTCTCCCTCCGTTCTTCGCGGTGCCGCAGCCATGAACGTCGTCACGGCAGCCTTCCAACGGCCGTTGGTCTACATCGGCGTGAGTTACGGTATCTTTACGCTTTTTGTGATTGACTACTTCTCCACATACCAGGAGCTCTTCCCCACACTGGTGCGAATGACGAACTCTTCCTTGTTTAAGGTGCTGTTCGTCAATGCAGTCGTGGCGACGTTCTTACTTGCCTGGACTGTCGTTCGCTTGGTGTTTTTCGGCTCGCTCAACGGACCGGAGCGTGATGCCATCCAAGGTGCCATGGCGATCTACTTTGTGGAGTGTGTCGTCTCCCCGTTGTATATGGGGGAGTCTGCCATGAGTACCTTCACGCTCTATCTGATTGGTCTGATGCTGTTGCGCACACTTCACAAGCTCGCTGAAGAGCGTGTGACGACGCTGGCCATCACCGACGACGCGCACGCACGTCGCTGGAAGGCAATCCGCCTCGCCGCCTTCTTGGTGTGCGTTGTGTTGCTCGACAGTCACCTGTGCCGTACGTTGTGGTCACAGTCCGTGTTGCTGTTTGACGTGGTGAAGAGGGACCCCGACGTGGAGGATGTCGCCGCCCACGCGGGCCTCATGATTACCTACTGTGGCCTTATTCTCGTTGGGCAGTGTGGGCTGAGCGCGGTGCGGACCATGGTGCGTCTTCATCGCACCCTCACTCACTACGGCGAGGACGGCCACACCGCCATGACCTTCTACGCCGCCAACCTCACGAACATGGCCGAATCGTGCGCCGCCATTGCCGCCATCATTGCTGTGTGGATCGTCGTCGGTCCTCCCTTTTTCCTCTTTCGCTTCGCTCTTGTTCACCTCATGCGGTGCGATGAGTCCGTGCGTAACCTCGTGCGGTACATCATGCTTGCGCGTCGCATGCATCACTTTGATAACGTGGAGCTGGCTGACCTGCAGCGTGAGACACGATGCACCATCTGCTACGATGAAATGACGGCCGGTCCGCTGTGCAAGCGCCTGCCGTGCGGGCACTGTTACCATGATCATTGTCTGCGGGGCTGGTTCGAGAGCCACGCAACGTGCCCGTACTGCCGGGCCAACGTCTGGAATCAGCGCGGGGGGCCGGCCGCCGCACCCGCCCCCGAGGCACCCGAGGCGGCGGCTGGCGCGGTCCCTGTGGACGCCGCCGCGCCAGCCGCACCTGGTACTCAAGACCACCACCACCCCCAGTACCACGCTGCCTCTCACGTCGTCCCCGCGGCAACGGCCGCCGCCGACGAGCTGCCCGACGCTGAGGTGGTAGCGGCCTACAACGAGTACATGGCTTCGCTGGAGACGGCCGGCTCGCGTTTTGTGGAGGCTGTCGGACAGCGTCGGGGAACAGAAGCCACCGCGGCGCGCGAAGCGAACAAGCAAGTGTCGCCTGTGGCTGCACACCACGGTGAGGTGAAGGCGTCTGCGCCAGCCCCTGCGCCCGTGCTGCCGGCGAAGGTCACACAGTCGCCTGCGGTCACTGCAATAGCATCGACGGAAGTGCCCTCCGCGCCGCCGTCCCGTCCCCAGGCGAACGTCGTGTCGCCGCCTACAGGAGATGCCGCGCATTCTCGCACGGCGGGGCATCCGCTGCTGTCGAAGCTGGCCGCGCAGCGCGAAGCACCGGCGACCGTAGCGGCGCCCGCGGCCACGGCACCCACGGCCCGCAGTAGCCCCGAGGCACGGCAGGCCGCTCGCCTCGAAGCGTATCGCCGCTACGAACAGCAGGTCGTAGAGGCGCAGCGCACACTGCAGCGCTCCCTCGCCGCGCTCGATGCGGAAGAGAGTGGCTCCGCTTGAGGCGATGCGGGACGGACCCGTCCTCTCTACTGGACTGGACTGGCGCTGCTTCCCATGTGTGGTTGGGGTTGTCGCTCGGCTCTCGATGAGTGTGTCGGCGAGTCGTTCACGTAGGCTCCTGTCACTATTCTCGCCTTTTTTTTTCTTCTTGCAACCTGGGCCTCACTTTCCCCTTTTTTCCCCCGTGTGTCAGTGTGTATGTGTTGTCTCCGCTGAGCACAACAAGCTGCATCCACCACCAAGCAATCAGACAAACAGTCGCTCTTTCTCCTGATGTGGTGAAGCGGAACTACGTCGACCCCTCTGAGCTGCCCTTCTCGCCAGAGATACAGACGGGGGTTGTACGTTGTGGAAAAGGGGAAAAGAATTCGCGTTTGGAGCCGAGCGAGCGCGCGCACGTCTTCGTCCTTTTTTTTTTCCTGCTTTCACGGCAGTGACCTCTCGCCATGGCGTTGCCCGTCCCTTCCTTCGTCAAATTTCTACCTCCGACACATGCTTCTGTGTGTGTTTCTCATCAGCTCACCTGTCCCTCTCTCCCCTCACCTCTTACCACCTTTCTTCTTCTTCTCTGTTGCGTGTCCGCTCTTCCTTCTTCCCTACCTACCTCCCACCTCGCACCGGTGATCAATGCACAGCTAGATAAAGAACCTGATTCGCGATGGTCAAGTCCAACAACATCCGCGCTGGCCGCCTTGTGCGCATCCTTCGTGGCCCCCGCCAGGACCGCGTGGCGGTGATCGTCGACATCGTCGATGCCAACCGCGTGCTCGTGGAGAACCCGACGGACGCCAAGATGTGGCGCCACGTGCAGAACCTCAAGAACGTGGAGCCCCTCCGCTTCGTCGTCCCCGTCTCCCGTGGCTGCAGCACCAAGACCCTCAAGGAGGCCCTCGAGAGCTCCAAGGCGCTTGAGAAGTACGCCGCGACCCGCACCGCCCAGCGTGTGAGCGCCAAGCACGCCCTCGCCGCGTCCACCGACTTCGAGCGCTACCAGCTCCGCGTCGCCAAGCGCTCTCGCGCCTACTGGACTCGCAAGGTCTTCGACGAGAACGACGCCAAGAACCCTGTCTCGTGGCACAAGGTCGCGCTCAAGAAGCTGCAGAAGAAGGCCGCCAAGGTCGACGGCTCCGACGCCGCGAAGAAGCGCATGGCCAAGGCCAAGGCGGCTCGCAAGACCAAGCGCAGCGAGCTGTAAGCATCCGCTGAAGCGACATCGTTCTTCATCCGCATTCATCTCTCTTTACTTTTCCTTTGAGTAATATCAAATTCCAAAACCAAAAGAAAACGGACACCGCTCACTGGTGACGGATAACACACACACACACACACGCGCGCGCGTGCGTCAGTGAGGTCGTCTGGCGAGTGTCTATCCTCGGTGGACGCAGTGCCACCGTGTCGTCATTCGTGTGTGCGTTTGTATGTGTGAGTGTGCTTTTCTCCCTCTATATGTGAGGGGAGACGCCGCACGCCTATTCCGCTTCCTCCTTCTTCAGTGAGCTGTGAATGCCGGGCTCACTGGCCAGCCGGCACAGTTACAACTTGCGGACGAGGCGGATGCTGCTCGTGCGGCTCAGCAACAACTGAATGCACTCCATCGGCACCCTATCCTTTCCCACTCACACATTTTTTCTTCTCTCGTTCGGTCTCTTCGCTTTTTGTTTGTTTTCGTGATGTTTTTGTTTGCTTAGCGCAGGTGAGCACTTCCAGAAGAGTGTGCCTCCCTTCCCCTTGCTTCCCCAGCGTGTGAAGACAGCTCCGTTGCCGTCAACGATGCCGATGATTCTGATTGGCCTCACTGGTGGCATTGCCTGTGGCAAGTCATCCGTGTCGTCGTACCTGGAGACGCAATATCATATGCATATTATCGATGCCGATCGCGTTGTGCGTGATCTGCAGTCAGCTGGCTCACCGTGTGTGAGACAGATCGCCAAGCGCTGGCCACAGTGTGTGGATGCCGCGACTGGTGAACTGGACCGCGCGGCGCTAGGGCAGGTCGTCTTTGCCGACCCCGCCGCGCGGAAGGCGCTGGCAAAAATCATGAACGGACCCATTTTCCGGGCAATTCTGCGCGACATTGCGTGGAGTTGGTGGCGAAGCCTCTGTGGAGATCCGGCGTGTCAGGTCGTTGTTCTCGACGCGCCGACGTTGTTTGAAACCCGCGTCTTCACGCGCTTCATCAGCAATGCCGTCGTCGTGGCCTGCTCCGAGACACGCCAGGTGGAGCGGCTGGCGCAGCGCAACGGCCTCTCGCGCGAGGCCGCCCTACAGCGCATTCAGTCGCAGATGCCTCTGTCCAAGAAGCGAGCACTGGCCGGCTACGTCATTGAGAACGATGCGCAGGATGACCTGTCAGGGCTTCACGCTTCCGTAGACACGTGCGTGGCGTGGATGAGGCAACAGAGTGGCGCACGGGTGACGCTCTGGATTCTCGGTGCTGGCGTTGTCTGCGCGGCGGCTGGCGCCGTGACGGTGGGCATCGTGCAACGATTTTTGTGGTGAATCACTCGCAGAGAAGAGGGGTGCGTGTGTGATGCCACGCATCACCCCTTGCCTCCGCTGACTCTCCGAGTCCGAGACGAGCAGTAAGTGTTCAACGAGAGCAGTCCATATCCCCCTCACGGTGAGGGGCAGAGGTGTCATGCGTGCTTGTACCCACAGTCCTCGTCGCTAACCGTTTCCCTCCCCCCCCCCTTTCTCTTGGTAGTGCTTCCGTGTGTGTGCGCCGCTGGGCTTCACAGGCACCCATGCGTGCTGTTCACAGTGCTTCACTCTTTCGAATGCATTCCAGCCACCCTCACCGCGTTTCTCCCTCCCTCTCTCTCTCTCACTCTCCCTTCTTCTGCAACCTCCCGTTGGTGACGCAACGAAAGCTGTCGTGTTTGATCGTGCATTTATCTGCCCACTCCCCAAGTTTTTTTCTTGTTCCTTTCATCTTTCCACTTTTAGTTTTCCACGCGCTTGTGTCGCACGTAACAACACTGAAGTGCTTTGGCTTTCGTGTCACCCCGGCTCTCCTTCGAATGTCGTCCGATCAAACCATTGAGTGGCCCGTCGCCCGCGTGCGCCAAGAGTTCGTCGACTTCTTTGTTCGCAACGGCCACACCTTCTGGCGCAGCAGTCCCGTCGTCCCTTTCAATGACCCGACGCTGCTCTTCAACAATGCCGGCATGAACCAGTTCAAGGACCTCTTCCTCGGCACCGCCGACCCCGCCACCGAGTTTGGCCGTCTCACACGCGCGGCGAACTCGCAGCTGTGCATCCGCGCGGGCGGCAAGCACAACGACTTGGACGACGTGGGTCGTGACACCTACCACCACACCTTCTTCGAGATGCTCGGCAACTGGTCCTTCGGTGACTACTTCAAGAAGGAGGCCATCGCCTGGGCTTGGGAGCTTCTCACGGAGGTGTACAAGCTTCCCAAGGACCAGCTCTACGTGACGTACTTCGAGGGTGACGCCAAGAACGGCCTGCCCGCGGACGAGGAGGCGCGCCAGCTGTGGCTGCAGTTCGTCGCCGAGGACCACATCGTGCCCGGCAACATGAAGGACAACTTTTGGGAGATGGGCGACACGGGTCCGTGCGGTCCGTGCTCTGAGATCCACTTTGATCGCATCGGTGGTCGCAACGCGGCAAACCTCGTGAACAAGGATGATCCGATGGTGCTGGAGATCTGGAACAACGTGTTCATGCAGTACGAGCGCCGCGCCGACGGCTCGCTGGTGACCTTGCCCAGGCAGCACATCGACACGGGCATGGGTTTGGAGCGCCTGACGTCCATCCTGCAGCACGTGTACTCGAACTACGACACAGACGCGTGGAGTCCCATCTTTGCGGCCATCCAGCAGGTGACTGGCTTTCCGCAGTCCTACACGGAGATCCGCGACCAGGCGGACAACGACGCCACCGTCGCCTACCGCGTGGTGGCCGACCACATTCGCTGCCTGACGACCGCGCTTGGTGACGGCGCCATGCCCGACTCCGTTGGACGCGGTTTCGTCCTGCGCCGCATCATTCGTCGCGCGATCCGCTACGGCGTGCAGTTTCTTGGTGCCAAGCCGGACTTCTTCTCGCAGCTCGTCGACTCCGTCTCCGCGTCGCTCGGCCCCTTCTTCCCGCATCTTCAGGAGCCCCGTACGGTGCAGCGCATCAAGGCCATTCTCAGTGACGAGGAGCAGTCCTTCGCCAAGACCTGGGAGACGGGCCTGAAGCAGTTCAACAAGGCGTGCGAGGAGAGCAAGGCGAGGAACTCCAACGTCGTGAGCGGCACTGACGCGTTCATCCTGCACGACCGTTACGGCTTCCCGGTGGATCTGACGACACTGCTGGCTGAGAAGGCCGGCATGAAGGTCGACATGGATGGCTTCAATACTGAGATGAAGAACAGCCAGAACGCATCGAGCCGCACGGCGGCGGCGAAGACCTTCATCGATGTCTACCAGGTCGAAGCGCTTAAGAGCAAGGACATTCCCGTCACAAACGATGAGGCGAAGTACACCTGGGCGGAGTCCACCGGCGACATCTTCGCCATCTTCGACAAGGAGGCCGGCGAGTTTGTGGAGATGCTGCTCCCCAACAACGGCAAGAGCGAGGAGAACTACGGCATCATTCTCGATCGCACCAACTTCTACGCGGAGTCGGGTGGTCAGATCTACGATGAGGGCCGCATCGTCGCCGCCGAGGACTGCGTGTTCGAGGTGAAGAAGGTATACAACGTGGCCGGCTACGTCGTGCACGTTGGTAACTTCAGTAAAGACTCCACCTGCCCGCTTCCCGTGTCCGCTGGCGCGCAGCTTCAAGTCGACTACACGCGCCGCCTCGCCATTGCTGCCAATCATACGAGCACTCACCAGCTCAACTGGGTGCTGCGCAAGGTGCTTCAGGACGACAAGCCGGACAGCTTCATGGAGGTGCAGCAAAAGGGTTCGCTGGTGACCGAGGACATGCTTCGCTTCGACTTCAGCTACAACACCAAGGTTGCCATCGATGACCTGGAGAAGATCGAGCAGCTGCTGAACGACAAGATCAAGGCTAATCTCGCCGTGTTCCGCCGCGAGGTGCCTCTGGAAGCCGCCACCAAGATCAGCGGCCTGCGTCAGATGTTCGGTGAGAAGTACCCCGATCCGGTCTGCGTCGTCAGCGTCGGCCACTCTCTTGACGAGATCCTTGCTGACCCGGAGAACCCCCAGTGGCGTGAGTACGCGCTCGAGTTCTGCGGCGGCACGCACCTGCAGAACCTCAGCGAGGCCCAGCACGCCGTTATTCTCTCCGAGGAGGCGTTGATGAAGGGCGTGCGCCGTATCGTCGTCGCCACGCGCCACGAGGCGGTGAAGGCCATCGCGGTCGGCAAGGCGCTCCTGGCGGAGTTCCACGCCCTCAAGGAAGGCCCCGTCACCGCGGCGAACGTCAAGGCGCTCTCCGTGCTGAACAAGAAGGTGGGCGACAGCGCGGCGCCAGCGATTATGAAGCAGCACCTTCGTGACTCCCTCGACGCTGCCATCAAGGACATGAACGCGCAGCTCAAGCAGCTTGCAAGCGCTGCCAAGGAAAAGGCCGGGTCTGACGGTGAAGCCGATGGCGCGCAGCACGACGCTGCCGCCGCGCCACTGCTGGTGCGTGTGCTGGACGCCTACGGTGCTGAGCGCGAGGCACTGCAGGCGTACGCGGAGGGCTTCAGCAAGGCAGCCAAGGGCCCCGTAGGTCTCTTCCTCATCGGTACCGGCGACGACGACAAGGCGCTCGCCGTCGTGTCTATGCCGGCGGAGCTGGTGGCGAAGAAGCTGAGCGCGGTGTCGTGGGCCAAGGCGGCCATTGGCAAGGGCGGCGGCAAGCCCAACGCCGCGCAGTCCGGTCTGCCAGCCGCTGGCGTCAGCGAGGCAGTCAGCAAGGCGAACGAAGAGGCGGAGAAGATGAAGGCCTCCTTGGCATAATGTTTGAGAGGACCACTCTCACTTCTGTTGTTATCGCGTGTTTTGTGTGCCGCTAGTTCTCGTGTTTGTTTGTTTTTCCTCTTTCTCTCTCTTTGCGAGCGTGGTCGAGTGGAAGTCTCACCTTACGCAACCAAGCGTTTTTGTCTGTGACTCCAGACATCTTGTTTCTTTCTCTCTGCGCCTTCTTTTTCTTTCTACCGCCCACTGCTCAGTGGCCTTAGCACTTAAACAATACGCTGTATGGTACCTCTTTCCCTCAAGGCCAAGACCGAGCGTTTCGATAAGACGTCATCTGTGATTCTAACACTAATATCATCTTGAACGAGTTCCCCGCAGCTTAACCAATCACGACAGCAAGCCATTTCAGACATGAGGACGCGGTGAAGTCACCGTCAACACAAATGTTTGCGCACACAGCTTTCGCAGCATATTCTTTATGTGTGTGTACGTATGTGCATGCTTAACAGGGAGGGAGAGGGAGAACGGCATTGACACGCTTCTCTCATACACGTGCACACCGCCGGTATTGGCCTCGATATTCGCCAGGGAAGCGTGTCTATAGCCACCCCATCCCCACCTCACCCCACAGGCTGCTCCGTCGGCTTTCCTACGAGCGTCACTCCTCCTCCTCCTCCCCTCACTGCTTCATCGTCTGCTTCCACACACACACCGATGTGATCGGCTTCCGATGAAGGTCGTTCCACATCGTCTCTTCTGTTTTCATCTTTTTCTTTTTTTTCTTCTCGTGAAGTCGAAAAGGCGCCGTCGCCGTCACCTTCACCTGAAACACCCCGCGGTGAGGCTACCATCTGGTATCCTTATAAACACACAGATACACCACTCTACCTTTCCCACCACCTGTGAACAGAAAAAAAGGAGGGAAAGCGAGCAGTTGCTGTGCCCACCCCGGAGGCTACACAAAAACACGTGTCTATATATATATAACCTGCCCAACGTACAACGCAGACACACACGCGAGTGCGCGTGACGTAACGCAAAGAGATAAGGTCAAGCAGAGGAATCGAAAGAACACCGGAGAACAACAACAAGAAAAGATTCAGTCACTCACACTGTTGTCAGGAAGTGTGATTGACTCTTATCTTGGTTTTCTTCCTCCATCTTTTTTTTTCTCTTTTCACCTCTTCTCTTCGCCCAACTAGCAAAGTCGAGTTGAGAACGGCAAAAACGATCACTGACTGATCCTTGTCTTTGCCTGCTTCACCACCTGTTTCATTGCTTTTTTTTTCTCTTGATTCTTGATTTTTCTTCTCTCTTTTCTTGTTTTTGTTTTTTGTTTTTGCCGCAGCTTTGCTGTACATAGTCATTGAAAGAAAGAAAAAAAGGGCACTTCAACTGCGTTCATTGGCTGTATTGTTTTTCTTTTGTTTTCCTCCCTCTCTATCTCTCTTTGCTTGATTCTTGTTTTTGTTTCAGTTTTCGACCCTGCCCTCCCTGTGCTCCTTCTTCTTCATTCTCCTCCTTCTTTTCTTTTCTTGCGTTGCCTCCCGTCGTCTCGTGTTTCCCCTCTTGCTTTCACACTAGCCAGTCCGGCTTACGGTCCTCCCCCCTCTCCCCATCACTGCCTCTGTTCACTTCGAATCACGATCTGAGCAGCCGTTGTTGTGCTTGTGGTTGTTTGCTGACTTTTCCTCCCCCCCCCCGTGTCTGCGCTCTGAGAATGGCAAACCGAGATCTTGTGGGTGTCGCCGTGCCCAGCACAAGCCACTTGCCGGCCGTCGCCAAGCCGCTGCCGTGCGCCATGCAAAGGCGCATCCCCAGTGCCCCCGTCGTTACTCATCGCGCCGCGCCATCTTCGCAATTCACGCACCCCACCTTGGCCGACGCGTCCCCAGCCTCCGTCGCGCCTGCGGAGATGAGCCTCTCTCTCTCGCCCAGCCCGGCCATCGGGTGCCGCGCCGTCTTCGCGACGACATCGAGCCGCCCGCCCTCTCATCAGGCCTCGCTCTTCTACGGTGGGCAACGTAGCATGGCGCAGAGCTGCAGTGCCAGCGTACTTCACCTGAGTCAGTCGACCATGAGCACCATTGACGCCGACCGCCGGCCGGTGCGAGGTCTGCCCGCGTGCCCACCGCGGAGTCATCACGCCGCCGCTCGCCAGACGTTGTCAAGGGAGCCGGCGGTGCCGAGCGTGGTCGAGGTCCCGGCTCCACCGGCCGCCACGCACGTCGCGGAGGACTTCCCCGAAACGGGTTCTGCCTTCTTCACTGTGAATGGCTGCACCGTGCGACAACTGCCGCGCTACCCCATCGTACCCGCCTCGTGCTCGTCGCGCACCCTGCCTAGCAGTGCGCGAGCCGCTGTTTCGCTCTCTGACCCTTCGCTCTCCTCCGCCTCCGGTGGCTCAGGAAAGGTGTACGGGGTGTCCGCCGTCACCTCCACGGCCGACTCCGCCGCCACCTCCGCCGCGTCGCCCGACAAGCTACCGGCGGACTGGACGGGCGAAGAGCTCTTCGAGGATGGCTTCAGCGAAGCGACGATGAGCGACCTGTGGGAGAACCACCCCACGGCAGGTGAGTCGCTGTTCGTGAAGACGGACCTCGTCGCGCACGTGCTCAACCGCGACGGTGCGAAGCGGACGGTCGTGCCGCGCTTTGTCTGAGGCGTACCCGACACACTGATCCACAAATGCACACGCACACACACTCACCCAACGAGCAAACACAGGTAAAGCAGGACAATCATGTGTGTGTGTGTGTGTGTGTGGTGGAGGGCGAGTGCACTCACTGCCACCAGAAGAAGGCAGCGCCCATACCCACATGCAGATTGTCCACACACCCGTGGGCACGGTGCAAGCGGCGGCGCATGGAAAACAAAAAAAGAAGAAGGAAGATCACCTGCTCTGGGTGCCTCCTTCACTCAACATGTGCACAGAACTGCCCGCGCCAAGACAAACAAGAAAAGAAAAAGGATCTACCTCGTCAAGCACTAAAAAAACACGCAAGAGTACGAGCCGAGCATGGGGAGGGTGAGAGAACTGATAGTGACATGAAAGAAGTGTTCTCGCTCACACTCACCGTGAGTCAGCCGCTTCTCGGAGATCGGTGCCTCACCGTTCACCCCTGTTAAGCTCTCAAGCAAACGCAAGTAGAAAAAATGGGCTTCTCCCCTAAGCCAATGTGCATTCGTTCAACACTCATCTTTGCTGATACTCTCTCGCTCTCATTTGTTTTTTTTCTCTTGTGAGGGAACTGATCATGCTTGCGTTGTTGGTGATGTTGTTATTGTTTTTTTGTGTGATTTTTTTTTTGATAGCAATGCTTGTCGCATCAGCGCGCTGTGCAAACACGTTTTCGCCGCCAGATGCTTTGTTTTTTTCTTTCTCTCTTTCCTTTTTTTTTCTCTGTCGTGGGGACTATGTGATGCATACACACTCACACAAGCAGGCAAATGCGGCATTCTTTTCCACGTGATGTTTATGTGTCTCTTCGCTTTCTCATTTTTTTTCTGGTTTTGAACGATCACCGCTCTCTCTGTGGGCAGTGTTCTGGGCTGCTTTGTTTGTTTGTCACTCCATGCATGTGGATACACTCGGAGTAACTGCGCACTTCATTTCTTGTTTTTATTTTATTTTATTTTATTTTCTTCCGCGCGACAGTGACATGTTGGTACCGAGCGAAGGAAAATGTTTCTTTGGCCTTTTTTCTTCTTTACACGTCATTCACACGTCATTCTCAGCTCACGCGTCCATTCTTTTCTTTTTTTTCCTCCTCTTGCCAAAGTCGCACCCAAACGCGGGAACCACACGGTTCCACAGCGGCGCGTGGAAGATGAGAAGGTTCGGCGGTGCGGGGCTCGAGCTCACTAAGAAGCGTGTGTATCAAGGTGGCCAAAAACAAAGCAAAAAACGTCTTGTTTCGTGACAAAAGCGCAGCCACAACAACAACACACACACACACGCGCGCGCGAAGAAGCGTTAAAACGTGCAAATGAGAGAAAAGGTCAGTCATCTTTCCTTTTCTTCCCTTGCCCCCTTTTTTCTATTGTGTGTTTGGCGTGACCCAATCCATGCGATTGACGAGGCTCACTTGTTGGGGAAAGCAGTCGTGGTTTCCTTTTGCTTTTGTTTTCTTCTCTCGTCACGGAGAAAGGGAAAACGGATGCTTCTTCCTGTGGAAACAGACAAAAAGACTGGAAGGCTGCCGGTGTGCCCCCAAGTACGTCGGGTGGAATTTGCTGTCACACTCAACTCCATCCAAGGTACGGTGTTTTTTGTATTTTTTGGCTCTGGAACTCTTTTTTTTTTTTCGTTTGTTTGTTTTTGCCTTCTTGTGTGTTCGCCCCTCGCGGGGCAAACAGCCTCTCCTGCGCGTCTATTTTTTCCCTTCATTGGTAATTTCAACCTCGCGTGAATGTGCACACAGACACCAAGCAAAAAAAAAACGAAAAGAAGCGGCACCTAAGCAAGCAGGCTTGGCCTCGACAGCTGTGGGAATGGTATCGTTGTAGCGTTCGCACGTCAGCGTCTGAGATGTGTGTGCGTGTTGCCCGCAGCCACGACACGCTCACGTGGCGGTGCTGGTAGCCGCTGTACGCCGTTGACCTCTATCGGCTCTGCGTCTCGCTCAGCCAACAGTGTCGCGCGTCGGAAGTTGGAACCTCTCGGACTCGTGGTTGATCAGGGCACCGCCACGCCTCCCCTTCCACACTTTTCGTTCCTCTGCTCTTACTGGATGACTCATCGATCCTGGGTACTGCACCTCACCGCCTTCTCCACCTCTCTCTTCTTTCTCCTTGCGCGACTAACGGGCTGTGTCGTTACTGCTGTGGTGGGTTCGTGATGCCAGCTTTTTTGTTTTTCCCCCGGCCAGTGACAGTCAACAACGTGGGGTTGGGCGGTGGTCATGAATGCGGTGCTTCGCTGGCGGGTACGATGCACCACACTCTCACTGACCAGCGCAGTGGGGTGCTTGAGTGGTTGTGAGCGGCTTACGCTGGTTAGCCGCAGCGTCGTGGCGCAGCCTATGCGCTTCTACGCCTCACCGCGGCAGCGTCACGGTGCCTCCGCGAGAGCGAAGGCACCGCGTGGTGCATCGGCGGGCAAGGCGGCCCTCGAGAGGAAACCGCGGCCGGGCAAGAAGCACACCGGGCCGCCACCACCGTCGTCGTCGCCAGTGACGACGACCCGTTCCCCGAAGAAGAAGAAGACGAAGAAGACGGCGTCCACGCCGGGGCCGTCTGCGGTGACCTCCGCTACGGTCAGTGGGGAGGAGCAGCGCATGGTGGAGAATGATACGCGGCTCGCCATGCGCATGCTCATGACACGACACCTAGCGCGCGAGGGAGCACGGCACAGGCCGGAAGAGCGTCGTCGCGAGGCTCAGAGGGAGGCGCTGCGCCTGCAGCAAGGTGACCGCCTGAGGCGGCTGGAGCAGAAGACGCAGAACTCGATGGCTCTCCTCGGGCCTGACGCCGCGACGGTGGGCGATGGCGTGTTGCCGTACTTTCTGCGTGACGATAAGGTGCGCGAAGGCGCTCCTCTGTTGGGGTCGCCGGAGGGTACCGCGCCACGGCGCGCGAGTGGCACGCGTGCGGCCAAGTCGCTGCCCGTGTGGCTGCAGAACAACGCGGTGTCGTCGGCGGTTACCGCCTCGACGACGACACTGTTGACGGGTGAAGACCAGAAGCCATGGCTGGACGACGACGACGATGACGTCGATGCTCTGGCATCATCACACACACTCACCGACGCGGCAACAGAGCGCGGTGGGGTGCGTGCCGTCTCGCTCGACTACCTCTGCAAGCCTGACTTGTCAGTGTACGACAGCACGCTCGACCAGCGCATCTCCAGCGAGGATGTCCTTCGCCGTGAAGAAGAGATGGTGCGCTTGAAACGTGATGCCGGTATTGTCTTCGAGGATGAGGGTGTCGGGGATGGCACGGCCCCTGGTGTGGTGGGCGGCGATGTGGACGACGACGACACGAAGGCCGAGCGTGAGATGGCGCAGCTCTTACGTACAACAGCCGCCGCCGAAGAGGCGGGTGCGGTGGAGGGGGGTGATGCGCTACCGATGTCGCTCTATGCGGTATCGAGGCGCGCCGCGGTGAACCTGCGCACGCAGCTGTGGGAGCGTGAAGAAGAGGAAGACGGTGACGAGACGCTCGCCATGCCGGCCTACGACGATGACGCAGACAATGATCAGTCGACGGTTTGAGCACCCGAGCCACGCACACGGCGCCAGTTACGCGCAAGAGGAGGGGGGTGACGTCACACACCCAAGAAACAAAAATGTGTGGGCTGTGCGCGTGCCGTGAGTGCACGTGCCGCCGACCTCCGTGTAATGAAGCTCGCTACTGGTGCCGCGCAGGAGGCAGTCAAAAAACACGCACAAAGCAAAACAAAGCATGTATGGGTGCATACATGGATCGAAATCTGCTAGGCTTCATTCACTGTCGGTGAGCGGTTAGTGCGCAGGGGACGTTCTCACTCATGACGCGCTCACCAGTGTCAACTGCTCTGTTCGCTCTTCCCTCTTTCCTCTCTTCCCAATCTGCGGACACATCCACCCTTCTCTCTCTGTCTCCTCTTGCCCCCTCTCTCCTCACCCATTTTTCTTTTTTGTTCATTGGCGCACACTGGCCCGACACGTGCACGGACACATACCAGGAATTGCCAGCTGTCGTTGTTGTTTGTTTGTTGCTATTATTGTTTTTTGAATCGCGCTCTGCAATATCATCTTCCATCGTGCGTGCTTCTGTCGTTGTTGTCGCTACGTTACTCGATGTTTTACCGTCCGGCCACTGCGCTGCCTGAGGAGGTGCTGCGCACACGGAACGCGGCCTTTACACGCAGCGCGTGGCGGGCCGGTGTACGTCCTGACTGCCGTGAGGCGCACCAGCTGCGCGACCTCGAGGTCACCTTCCCATCACTCTCGCGCGATGTCGTGCAGGTCCGTTGCGGTGGCACCACTGTCACGGCGACCGTCTTCTGCGAGCTGGTGGAACCTTCGCAGTACAAACCGAAGCACGGGTTTTTTGAGCTGCGGGTGCGGCAGCTTCTGCATGAGCGCGACGGTGCGCAGAAGCCGCGCAACGTGCGCACACTCAACCGCTTCTTGGAACGTCTTTTCAAGGGCAATGTTGTGGAGACCGAGGGGCTTTGTGTCTTGCCCGGCCGCCGCGTCTGGAGCGTGGCGGTGGAGGTGGTGGTGCTCAACGACGAGGGCAACGTTCGCGACGTCGCGCAGTGGGCTGTTCTCGCGGTGTTGCAGCACTTCCGCCGTCCTGAGCTGACTATCCGCGGCGACACCATCACCGTACACCCCCCGCACGAGCGCGACCCTGTGCCGCTGTCTCTGCATCACTTGCCGCTGGCGATGAGCTTTGCCGTCACCCTCGACCCGCAGGCCATGGTTCTCGAAATGCGGAGCACGGCAATCCGTAAAAGCCAGCGCACCGCCACACCGGCCGCGACCATGGCAACGTCGTCGCCCACCTCGCGCAAGGACGAGACAGAAACAGACGACCATGTAGGTGAGGATGACAACGACGACGACGGCCCGGCACACCAGCCGTCGCGGCTGCCTCAAGCAACGGCCTCACCGGCAGCCAACGCGTTGCCTTCACTGGAAGCGACCGCCGCGCTCGAGCGCGAAAACGAGGCGAACGCGCTCACGGAGCGCTACATCCGACTCGTGGCGGACCCCACGCTCGACGAGGAGCTCGCCGCCGCTAGCCGCATCGTCACGGCGGTGAACGCGGAAGGACAGGTGTGTGCCTTGGAGAAGGGCGAGGGCTGCGACGTTCCCTGGTCTCTGCTGCAATCCAGTGTGGCCACCGCGTCGCAGCTCGCACCAAAGGTGCTGCAGACCATCCGAGAGGCCATGGCCGAGCACGAGGTGAAGCGCAAGGAGGCGATGCGTGGGCAGTTCTTGTGGGCGGCGAAGCGACTGGGCGTGGGCCGGAGTGAGGCACCCGCGCCGGAAGCAGCGCCAAGCACAGAGCCGCAGGTGAAGAGGCCTCGTACCGAGACGCAAGAGTGAGCTCGTCTGTTTGGGGGTGGGGCAGGTGTGTGGCCCCTTCAGCCAGCCGTCGCAGCGCGGTGCACTGTCCTTGCGCGTGTTGTTCCTCCTTTTCTTTTTTTTCTCTCATAAACCGAATAAAGGCGTCACCTTGTCGCGCGACGTCGTGGCGTACACTAAGCACCACAGGAAAGAAGGCTCATCACCCCCACGTTCCGTGGGCACACAAACACAACAACAACAACAACAGTGGTGCGGTGTCTTGTCTTGTCCACGACAATCATGCAACGGTATCGCCGAAGCGAGTATTCTTCGTCCACGCTGTGGAAATTCAATGATCGACTCCCTCAGCTCGCGCACACTGACAGTGCTCGTTGACGGCTGGAGACGGGGCCGACCACGCGTGACTGAGGTACTTCACCAACACCATCCCTGTCACATCATCGGCGACGCTCTCCCGGTGAGAGGAGAAAAATGCACTGCCAGCGCCTTGGATGCGCTATCACCTCGAGCCACCTTCTTCATCTCTCTCACCTCCCCCCTTTTCGGTTCGTTTTGCTTCTTCTTCTCATTCCTTTCCTAACTGCCCTCCTCCATCCTGTGCGGTCGACCATCGCTGACAACGTCACGCCACGTCTTGCCCTGTATCTCGTTCGTGGTGAAGAGCACGCACGCAGGTAGTTGATTCACGGCCTCTCACAGCCTGTCCTTCAAGGTCAGAACAGCAGGTACCACGAGGTGTAAGTGCGTGTGTGTGCACTGTGTTTCGTCTTTTCCGTGGTGGTGCTTCGTACTGCTGCGCGCTTCTGTCGTGTTGTCTCCCGTCTTCTTTTTTTGTGTTTTGTGCGTTTTTGCTTTTCCTTCGGTAGCTAACCCTGGTTGCGGTATCAGAGCCACAGCGCAGCGCACGCCCATACCTTTGACTGATTTGTTCTGTGCTCACTCGGACGGGCTGTCGATTACTCCCCCTCCCCCTCGTCTCGCACGACCCACCTTCTCTTGCCTCCCCTCTGTCCCCGTGTGACGATGCTCGGCGCGCAGCAGCTGCTCTCCGGTGAGGCTGTGCACACGGTGTGTTTGTTGCCCTTGGAAGATGACGTAACGTGCACGACGGGTATTCTTCAAGCGCCGCCGCAGGTGCTGTTGGTCGCGAAGAACAACACGATTGAAGTTTATGAGCTCGATCTCCCGGCAGCGGATGAGGTGCCCGCAACGATAACAACAACAACGCCGCCGTCCTCCGTTTTCTCCTCCCGCATCGCGCCGTCGGGGCCGTTGTCACGTCAGCTGCGCAGCCTTGGGCACGCCGTAGACTTTGGCAGTCCTGTGCTCGCCATGACAGCCATTCCCCACCAGTGCTTCGTTGTCTGGACGGCCTCGCAAGAGCTGGTTGTGCTGCGCTACCAAGGCAATCTTCCTGGGGGACGGGAGGCTGTCATTGGCCGCGGTCCCAGCTGTGCGACCAGCCTGGAGAGCCTGAAGAGCGGCATCGCCGTGCCGCCGAGCCCGCTGGACTGGACCGCGGAGGCGGGTCAGCACTGGAGCGGTCTCCACCACCGTCACCACTGGATGGTGATTCACAGCACTTCACTCACCGACGAACACGCCACGCAGGGGAAGGGGGGCACGCCATGTGCGAACCCAAGCCTGGCGCCGCTGAGCCTTGGCCTGAACGCCGTCGTCGTCGCACACGTCTACGAGGGCGTGGTGCACCGTGTGCTCGTGGCTTTCCACGACTTAACTAACAGGGAGCAACTCGCCGAGCAGCGCCAACGTGGCCAAGGCCCTTCTGTGCGAGTTCTCGACAACTTCTACAGCGACCGCTGGACTGGTTTGAGTGTGGCAGCTGACTTCACGCTCAGCGCGATTCGTCCACCGCAGCCCTTCACCAGCAGTGGACTCAGTGGCTGCCGCAAGGGAGAGTCCACCCAGGCTCGCCGCGAGCGCGTTCACGCACAGTGGAAGTCCTTCTCGTACCAAGACATCGCCGACGAGGAGCTGCTTCTGCAGCACAGCATCACCGAACTCACGCAGCAGAAGGCGGCACTCGCAGAGCACCTGCCGGCGTGGCGTGTGCGGCGGGATTCAAGGTTGCCGACCGTCACGGTGGATGTGACAAAGTTGCGCGAATCCTACGGCGCGGTCGGGGTACTGCCGCTCCCCGCCCTCCATCACATGCCGTACCCCGACACTTTTCATTGGGCTCTTTACTACCTGCACAAACCACACCTCTGCGTGTATCGGCACCCTGGCCATGACCCCTCCAAGATGCAGTGCTTCCAGAAGCCAAATGCGCGGTCTGAGGGGGCGCCGGTGTACCTCTGCCTCGCTGTGCCCAGCGCGACTGCCGGAGAGGGAAGTGGAACGGCGGGACAGCTCGTGCTGTTTCAGCAAACACACGATGGCAGCCAGTGTGTGCGCGTGGAGGACTTGAACACGTTCCGCCTGGGGCTCGAGACGACGGGGGCGACGCAGGTGGCGTCGTGCACTACACGGGCTGTCAGCGCGCTGCTGCTGGAGGGCAGCCGCACTCTTTGGGCTGCGCTCGATGACGGCACCCTCAGTTGCTTTCCGTTGCCCGAACCGTGTACTGACCGCGCGGTCAGCCTTCCGACACAGCAGCCTACCAATGAAGTAGCCGGTGGCGACTGCGAGGCGCAGCCCTGGCCTCGCGCACCGCCTGTGCGTGGGCTGCCAGCACACTTTGTCGTGCGTCGCATGCAGCCACTTGAGCTGGGTCCTTCGCCGTCTTCCTACCACTTTATGTACGCATCAACGACGCGCTACGCCATCTTCGACGACCAGCTTGCGGAAGTCTTCGTGGTGGATCTCGTGCGGTGTGAGGTGGTTGCCGCACTGCGGGGATGGGGAGCAATGACGGCTGTTTGCGAAGGTGTGAATGGCTCGCTCGTCACCGCGCACGTGAACGGCGTGTTGTCGCGCGTCACGGCGGTGGCCCCTACGAGTCTGCTGGCGCGACTTTATCGGACCGCGCAGACACGTGAGGGGCAGTCGCAGCAGACGCCGTCATCATCGTCGTCGTCGTCGTGTGCCTCGTCTTCGGGAGCGCCAGCGGCGGCGGCAACGGAGGCGGCAAATGTACTTGTCGACGGCCTGTTTCCTCTTGTGCTCCCTTCGTCGGCCACGGCAGATGAGGGATGCACGGCGCTGCACGTCCTGGTCAGCCTCAACACTGGCCGGTCCGCACTCTATCGCTGTCGCTTCCACCCTTGTACCGAACAGAATAAAGATGTCGCCTTGTCCAGCCTGGAGCTCGTCGACACACCTCCGGTGACGCTGTTGAGTGCAGCCCCCACTCTCGCGGCGCTCAGCTTCACAACGGCGGTGGGGCCATCACTGGTGCAGTGTACACCCGATCACCTGAACGCGTTCGGCGCCGTCACTGCGCTGGACGGACCGGTCTGGCACGCCGCACTGGGAGAAGTCGGGACACAGGGCTGCGTCGCCGCGCTCGTGCGAGAGTCGAGCGAGAACGCTGTGGAGCTCAGGGCCCTCATGCCGGACACTGCGCGGGCGGCGTCGACAGCCCCCACCACCACCGCCACTACCACAGTGCTGTCGTTCGATAGCACGGTATCGGCTGTCGCCGTGGTCGCGCAGGTTATTGCGGATGACACCGACGGCGTCATCGGTGGTGCGGGCTCCACGGAGAGTGTCCAGGACGGGTCAGAAGGTCGTCAGAAGGCAGCTTGGTGTGTATGCCTCGTCACGGCGTTGTGGGATGGCAGTGTGCACGTGCACCTACTCCAGCACGATGTGGAAGCTGGTTGGACACGGCTAGCCGCGCACGCCCTTCACGCCCCACTGTCAGACGCTGACTCGTCGCCGTCCCACCGGCAGGCGCCAAACCTGGAGGCGAATGTGTGGCGGCAGCTAACGTGCGTGCCGTCGATGTCGTCGTCGTCGTCATCCGCACTGTGGTGCCTGCAGTTTGTCGCCACCACACGGGCAGACGGGGAGTTGGGCGTTGCGCCGCCGGCACAGCTGCTCGAGGTGTGTGTCGCACGCCGCGCATCGGCGCTCTCGCGCTTGGAGACGGTGCGGTGGCGGTGCCTGCCGTCGCCGGAAGGCCCTGCCGGCACACCACCCCTCGCACAGATAGCCTGCCCCATCACAGCATTGACCCTTCGCGAGGCTTTCCCAGAGGTGGAAAAGGCTGAGCCGTGCACGACCGCGCACGCCAACGTGGTGCAGCCACGCACCGCACGACCAGGTGCGCTTCACGTCGCCCTGATGCACGAGTGCTACGCTGAGCTCGTCGCGTTTACGGCGCCGTCGACTCACGTGGCTGGCGGCGGGGAGTCGCGTCTGGCGGTCCCCACGGCCAGCATTCGCGTGGACGCGCACGCCACAGACACGCGTGGTAGCTCCTCTCCGCTTTGCTCGTTTGATGTGCACTGGCGCAGCGCGGCCGTCGTGGCGTGCGGCTTCGAGAAGGGCGCCACGGTCGGTTCAGTCACGCACGTGCTCTTCGCCGCCAGTGCGGAGGGTGGTCTGGCGGTTGTGGGACTGCCTGATGTGCTCACACAGAGCACCACGCGCTCAGCCATCTCCCCGCCTCCATCGTCTTTGTCGGCCACCAATACTGCAGGTGGCGAGGCAGATGCGGCGTGGACACTCTCCACGGTGGTTCCCTCGCGCTTTGTGCGCACACAGGTTTCTGTGCTCTCTGCGGTGTCCGCGGGGGACGCGCTGGTGCGTGTGCTACCGTCTGTGCCAGTGGCCTCGCTGGGCGGGTGCGCCGCTCCGTGCGCGCACGTGTGCTGCATTGATCGTGGTGCGCATCAAGCCTCCTTAATGCTCGCCGTGTGCCCCCACCGGCTCCTACCGGTCGACGCACTGCAGCTAACGCAGACGACGGTAGATGGACAGGTGCACCCACTGATCGCCACGTGCATGGACCGCGTCCCAGAGCGCGAGGGACCCACCACGGCAAGGGACGCCACGGCACGGTCGAGCTCAGACGTCGTGCTGGTCGGAGCGCGTGTGGTCGCACCAGATGCAACCTCGCCGCCGCACTGGCTGCTTGTGCTGGGGTCATCCCCACTGCGCGTGTTGAGTGCCGTCTCGGTGCCGGTGACGGACATCGCGAATGCCCATCACGGGCCAGGCTCCGCGACAGGGAGAACGCCAAGCCCAGGTATCGCCGACATGGCCGTTTACCGCCGCCACGCACGCGCCACGCTGGCCACACCAACCGATGCCTCGGAGCCCTCTGCGGAGGACGACTGCGTGCTGGTCGTCGTTGCCGGTGGCAGCTCTGTCTTCCTGTACGAGCTGCACGGGCACTCGCTGCTGGGACTCAGCCGTGTGCGCTGTAGTGCCTTGTGTACCTCCATTGCCTTCTCCTATCCCTCCATCAGCGTTGGGCTCGGTGGTGATGGCTACGCGTTCCTGTGGGTCCTTTCACTCACCGAGACAGCCGCAGAGGCCGTCGCACCCAAGTCGGTGCAGAGTCGTTCGCGCGCGGCGGTCGAGGACGTCGCGACGCCCGTGTCTTCGCCGCCCAGCGGCGCCGAGGTGACGCCGGCCACGTCCGGTGTGGTGTTTGCCCCGCCGCAGCCGCTGCGCTCACCGCACAGCGTGGATGACTTAAACGCGATCCTGCACCGCTCCGACACACGTGATGCCGTCTTCAGCGAGGACGGCAGCACACCCGACGACGAGGAGGACGAGGAGGAGGAAGAAGAGGCTCGACGTCTGTCAGGCCCCGTGCCGCGCGACGACGGCACCACCCCGTTCAACCCCGACGACGAGCGGCGAAAGCGGTTCGACCAGTCCAAGCTGGCGACAGTGCACAGTCCCGCGTCAGGCCTCTCCCTCGTGGTCGGCGCCTACGAGCCCACCGTGCTCGCCGGCGGCACCGGGCAGCGGGGCTACCGCGAGCGCTTCGTGCGGATAGACGACAGCGGCGGCGTCTGCCTCGTCTACCCACACCCACCGGCTTCGCGCACGCAGATGGATCAATCCTCTGTGGGCATGCGCGGCGGCACGAGCTGCATTGTCACTCACTGCATACGCCTGCCCTCCGTGGCAACGTCCATCACGGTCGCCAGCCCGATGAAGTGTCGCGCCGTGCGGCGAGCGCAGCCACGAGCGCTACAGTGGTCAGAGCGGTGGGTTGCTCTGTGCGCGGCGGAGACCGGCCCTCGCACGATTTTGCTGCCCTGCGTCGATGGCAGTCTTCACGCGCTGACGGAAGCGCCGTACGGGCTTGCGCACCCCCTTCTTCGACTGGAGCAGGTGCTCACCGACCTCCACACGTATCGTCTGGAGCCGAGCGTCATGCGCACAGAGGGCGACGACGACTTCTTCAGCGGCCTCCGCTTCACCTACCACGTGAAGCCTTTCTCAGAGGAAACATCGCTTCGCAGTGGGACGCGGCTTGTCCCGAAGCAAGGCGTCGTGAGTCTGGAAACCCTTCAAGCGTTCTTCGCTTGGTGTGAGATAATGCGTCACCCTCTCGTGTGCGCGCGCCATCCGCGCGCCCTCATCGCCCTCGAGCACACGGTGCAGCTGGTGGAGAATGTCCTGTTCGAAGAGTACGGGGACGAGTTAACGCTGGAGGACTGCGAAGAGATGGTGGCTGGGATTTAAGGCCGGCAAAAACGCGACGACGTGCACGTGCGCGCGAGAGAGAGAGAGGAAGATAAGACTTGACCGAGTCGACTTGCAGAACTTCAGACCAGTAACATACAAAGAGAAACGGAAAGAGAGAGAGGCACGCACACACTGCGGTGCAGAGATGCGTTGATGTTCGAAAGGAGGAACGATCAGTGTTTGCAGTTGAGTGCCGCTCACTCTGCCCCCGCTCAACGCCTTGCCTGAATATTGTCGCGCAAGACGGTGACCGGGCGAGGAGGAGAAAGAAGAAAGGGGAGTGGAGGCGAACACGATGTGTCGTCGTCACCCCAACGCAGAGCTTCCGCAGCGTGGTTGTCTGCTCCGTCATTCAAATCGATTGCCTGCTTCGTCACACACACACACACACACACACACACCACTCTCCCTGACACGTACCTTCTTGCTGATTTCTTTTTTTTTTTTGACATCCTTTCATCGCAGAAGCACTTGCTCCACTCATCGCGCAACTGTCGCGACACACTTTCTCTCTCTCTCTCTTTCGAATACGCTATTCATATATACACATACATCGACCTGTGTATATATATACATTCTCGTTTTTCGGCACGTCAACGTTACTTAACTGTTCGTGCGTCACCCTCTTTCTTCTTCCGTTTTTCCCTTTCCCTCCCCCTTCGTGTGTACTTTCTTCACTGACGCTGCATTGGTCACGTATCTGGCTCATTTCTCACGTATATCTACCCATTGCTACATTCACGCCTGTTTTTGACAGAAAAGACTTGTTTCACTCCCGCGTACGTGTTGACGTCGTCTTTAGCTGAACCACACACGCGCACACACACACGTTGCCAATAAGAGAAGCCTTCCACCCGCCGGGCGCGATAAGGTGATTAGTGTTTTTTTCGTTGTTTGTCTGCTTGTGAAACACACACGAAACAACAGGAAGTAAGGCACCGCTCCGCACGTCACTGCGCGTACCCAATCATTCAGCCACTGAAAACAGCAAAAAAAAAGGTCAAGAAAGAGTCACCGTTGAAAAGAGTTAGAGAAGAGGCGCCTGACGAAAGAACATCAACGTCAGCTCATCCTTTTTTCTCTCTCTTCTGTATTATCTTTTTTGATTGGTTTTTTTTTTGTTTTCGATTGGTGGGTTGTGTGCTTTCTTCACGTCAGCACTCATCCCCGTTCTCTCGTCTATTTGATTGCGACTGGTTTTGTTTTCCATCGCTCTCGTGTGCACGTCTACCGGCGTCGAGCAGCGCTAGACAACACGTTTCTCTGCACGCGCGGACTCACCCCTTCACGAGCAGACGAAAACAACACGCCACACTCACAGAGATTGTGGAGTTGACGTGGACGTGGCGACGCACTTGTTTGCTGCGTGTCTTTGGCTTTCCAGTTCAATTGGACCCATTTTCTGTGGTGAGTGGACGAAGTCGCGCAGTTATTTCGTTGCCTGCGCCGTTTCTTCTCTCCCGTCCTCGTTCTCTTTTTTTTGTTCTTCTTTCTTTCCACTTGCACCGGTCATGAGCAACCAACGGAACGGCGCCTCGGCGGGTCCTGTCCAGGATATCCGCTCGCAGCTGAGCGGCCTCGTTCTCAGCAACGGCACCACAGTCAGTGCGAGCCTACAACGCAACACGCCGCCGTCACTCGCCAGCAGCCATCACCGACCACTGTCGCCACCGGTCGCACAGATGAGCGTATCGCCGCCTTCTGTCGGTACACCAAGCACACTCAATTTTGAGCAACTCAAGCAGCTCTTCGCAAACAAGCCAGACGCCCACAATGGCGCGGCAGCCGCAGCTGAGAAACCCGCGTCGTCGCCGACCGGTGTGGATCCGATCACCTCACTGATGCAGCAGTTGCAGTCACAGCAGCAGCAGGTCGCCTCCCAGTCACCGGCACCGGAGGCGTCGAAGGCGCACTCGAAGGGCACCACGCCCGTGCTGCGACCCGCGGCCGCGCCGGTGTCGATGGTGCCTCCACCGAAGAGTGAGCAGGAGCGCATGGCTCGTGAGGCCGCCAAGGCACACGCACAGACTCAGCGGCAGAGCGCACAAACCGGCAAGGGCAAGTCCGAGTCCGATGTCGAGCCCAGCCAACGGCGCGCCGTCGTTCCCGCCACCGCAGCCGCCGGCGGCAGCAGCAGCACCGGCAAATCATCCGCCGCCGCGAGCGGGGCGGGGCATTCGAATGAAGTCGCCGCCGCGAAGGCCGCCTGTGCCTTCATCTCCAAGGCGTTCGGTGACAAGGCCCTCATCGACAACCTCGACGCGGCCAAGCCCATTATTCGCACCGCCCCAGCTGTTCCTCGTGGTGGGCGCTACATCGTTGTCGGCGACATCCACGGCTGCGTGGACCAGCTCGAGGCCCTCCTAGAAAAAGTGAAGTACGTGCGCGGCACGGACTGCCTGATTATGATCGGTGATTACGTCAGCAAAGGCCCTGACTCGATTGGCGTCGTGCGCGCGTGCATTCGCCACGAGGCACTGGGCGTGCTCGGGAACTACGACTTCACGCTGATCAACTGCATCGCGCGCATGCGACGCCGCGCCTTCACCCCGGATGAGCTTCGTGACCCGGTGAAGCGACTCGCACAGGAATTTCCGCGTGACTGTGAATGCTATCTGCGCGCGCTGCCGCACGCGATCCGCATTCCCACTTACAATGTGCTGCTCGTGCACGCCGGTGTCAACATCCAGAACTCGCTCGAGCACCAAGATGTTCGTGACATCATGCACGTCCGCCGGCTGGAGGAGGTGGAGACGCACACCGCGGCGCACCACAAGCAGAAGGTGGTGAAGTACAACTCAATATACAAGGGCGACGCCGGTGAGCCCTGGGCAAAGCTGTGGAAGGGGCCCGAACTGATTATCTTTGGCCACGACGCGTACGTTGGCTTTCAATCGCACCCGTTTGCCTGCGGCATCGACACCGGCTGTGTGTACGGCGACGCCCTTACGTGTGTCATCTTCTCCCCCGAGAGCCCGTCAGGGGCCTACTTTGACGTGCCTGGGCTGCCCAAGTACTCCAACGAACGTCTTGGCCTTCCACCGCCGGAGTCGGACTTGTACGAGCAGAGCGATCTGGAGCGGCACATCATCCGCCCCACGCCCGCGACACGTGCCACGCCCGTCACTGTCGGCACCACGCCAGGCACCGTCGCCAGGCCCAACTTCTTGGCGATACCACCGTCCGGCGACACGGGCAAGCTATCCGCCGTCGCGGCGGCTTTCGGCTCGCCAGCCTCGCTGAACCTCTTCGCCACGCCCGCTACCGTGGCTGAGCGCAACGCCACGACGAGGGACTCGGTGTCATTCGGTGCGCGTGAAGTGCAGTGCGCGAGTCTGTTGGCGCTGGCGACAGCGGGGGAGCTGGCGGCCATTGCTGTGCTGCTCTGCATCCCCAGCTACGATCGCTCGCTGGAAGATCTGCTCGAGACGGCGGCCAAGGACACCACCGCGCAGCAGTCCTTCTGGCAGCCCTTCGTCACGCAGGTGCTCCGCGCGGTGGAAGGACGCCCCGCCGCCGCGGCGTCCCTCTCGCAGTGCGAGACCGACACGCTGGACTACGTCCTGGGTGTCTGCGACGAACTACCGGCTGTCGGCAAGAACGTGAAGGATTACTTGTGCGCCGTGCAGAAGCGGAGTGACATAATCGCCCTCGGTACGCAGAAGTACGTGACGGCGCTGCTGAGCGACATGTAAGCGCGAAGGCAGGTCACCGTGGCCCGTGACGTACACACGGCGAGCATCGGTGTCTGTACGCCCTTCATTTGCCAGACTGTGTCTCACTGCGGTGGCGCGTGGCAGTGGCTTGGGTGCCCTCCTCTCTCAAACCCCCTTTTGTTTCTCTTGCTTTTTCTTTTTTGCGGCAAATGCACTTCCTTTTTGTTTTTGGTTCTGTTTTTCGCTTTCGGTGCCTCGATTCCTCTTGTGATTTCCTCCCCATTTTTCTTTTTTTTTCTTCTCTCCTTGTTAGGTCTCTACTTGCAATGGGCGCAGCCGTGTGCGTAAGGTGTGCGGCGTGGCGTGGCGTGGGATGTATCCCTGTCTCCTCGTCTCTCTCCGTGTCACGCGCTGTTTTTTTTTTTTCTCTTTTTGTTTTATTTTCTTTCTTTTTCCTCTTCATGTCGTGTGCCTTCACGTGAGCACAGCACAGCCTTTTTTTTTTCTTCCGCCCTCCTTTGATCCTTCTGCGCGTTCTTGCGTCCTAGCCAGTCTACTGCCTTGTCGCCTGGTGCCTTCTCAGTGCGCGCCTCTCCGTGGCCTCTCGTACATGAGCGCCGCTGTTTCGTCCGTGTTCTTGTTGCTCTTCGATCTGCTCTTATTGGTTCTTCTTCTACTGATGTGCCTCTGTCCTCCCGCAGCCACGTGTTTTCTCGCGCACGGGACGTGAATGAGGAAATCAATGAGTTGGCACCCGCCGTGCCACGGGGTTGGGCTGGATACGTTCGCTCAGAGTGCGTATGCCTTTTCAGCCTGTAGAACAGAGAGCGATGAAAGGAGGGCCTCACAAGATGCCTTTTGATCGTCTGCGCGTGCCTCACTCCTCCATCTTCTCAAGCTACGACAACCGGTGGTGCGCGCGTCTCACGCACTTGTACCGACGCGCGTTATACTCTTAACGGCAACTCAATCGTGAAGGAGAAAGGGAAGCCTGTATGCTCCCCACTCCACCCTTGCGCACGCAACGAGAGAAGAAAAAAGAACGAAACAAGAAAGTGGGCGGGCATTTTCCGATCAGGGGCTGACACAGGAGACGCATGCACAGGCCACAAGCACACATGCACAGCCCTGTCGTCCGGTGCACCTACACCCACCACCCGCCCTGTCTTTCTTTCTTGTTTCCTTTTTTAATTCTTTGCACGTTGCCTCTTTGTTGCGTCTGCTGCCGAGGGCGTGTGTTCATCCCAGTGTTGCGCAGTGTTCCCGTTCGGTTGTCAAGGACTTGCCTTTCAAAGAAGGTCCACGGTTGCTGCTGTGGCTGAGGCGGCTGTTAAACCGCAGGGGAGAGGTGGGAGAATAGAAGAGAAAAAAAAAGTGCGTCCTCAATGTTCCGAACATGCCTGCTCTCGCTTCTCCCGATCTCTTTGTGTTTTGTTTTTTCTGTGTCTCTCATTCTCGCTGCACTCCCACCACACAAAGCTTTCCCGGACACAACCGTGGGCGATGTGGTGCGGTGTCGCGCGCTCTAGAGCACTTCTGTGAATGGAAAAAAAGAATGGGAGTAGGAAGGGGAACTAGCCTTTTCACACGCGGGCAGCCCCATCATGTTGCCCATCGTTGCGAGTGGAACGCGTCCCACGGAGAGCATGTGGCCTGCGCGAGGCCGTCAACGCGTTGGGCGTGTCAACGAGGCAGCCTGTGAATGTGCGCGGGTCGTCCGTTTGCTTTTGTTTTCTCTTTCTTTATTTCTTTCTTTTTTTGTGTGTGTGGGAGGAGGAAATCACAGGAGTGAGCCGGAGCCCCGGATGAAGGAGGAGAGCCGGTAGTCTGCATACGTCGAAGGCGAAGTAGTGTACTCGCATGAGGCCGCGCGTGTGTGTGCGTGTGTCGCCAGTGGCGACTCTGCGCCTACCCGGTTCACGCGCATTCTCCCAAAGCATAAATCTGTGGTTGATGTGTTTTTGTTTTTAATAATTCTTTCTGTACCTTGTTGTCATCGCCAAACGCGTCTTCTTGTTCCTCTCCGCTGCATGCGTAGCTGCTCGTTGTGGGAACAACAGCTGCGCTGTCCGTCTCCCCCATTGGCGTGTCATTTTCCGTTTTTTGTTTTCTCGTTTTGTTTTCATGGACAGATGAGCACGGCTGTTTTAAAAAAAAAAATCAGCACAAAGAAGAACGCAAAGGTGGCACATTCTTTAAGTCTCACTTCCGCAAACATGTATTCCGAGTGACACACACACATAAAATGAGTAAAGCAAGGAGGATCGTGTTATTCGCCAACATTCTCCGTGTGTTCACCTCGGACAGACTCAAATACCGCACATGCGTGCGTGTGTGTATGTTCCTCTATCTGTCTATTCTAAATAATTCTTATACACCGTCTTGTGTGGCCCATCACGCGCTCGTTCACGCCCTCCTGTCTCGTGCGCATGGACGGTGTCCGAGGTTCTGTCTCTCGGACCCGGTCACGTCCCTCCCTCTCTCCCTCCTCCACACGCACACACACACAAACACACACGGTGGTGTTGAGTCGCGTCAACCGAGGTGTGTGACGTGTACCGCCTGTCCCGACGAGCACTGTTCACCTCATTCCTCCATTATGCTTATCGCAAATACCCACCCACGCGACTCCCCCCCCCCTTCTCTCTTCTCTTTTCTTTCCCTCTTGTGCGCACCGTAGGAACAGCTCGTCGAGTTTTCTTTTTTTCCCCTTTCCTTGCCCCGCGCACTTTTTTCCGTTTCCTCTCATTCGTACAAGCGTGGGTCCGACGGAGGCAATGAGCACCGCTACGGCACTGGGTACGCTAAGGGCGACGAACTGCTACGGACTGACGGCTCTCAGTGCCAGCCTCGTTGTCGCACTGGGCCCTCGCACGTGCTACGTGCTGCCCGCCCAGCCCACCGATAGCGCGGCGGCGGCGGTCGATGTGAGCATTCCTGAGGAGGCCACCGCCTACGCGCTGTGGTCACCCACCGCCAGCACGGACGCCGCCAGCGCCTACATTGTCTACGTCGCGGAGGGTCCTGCCCGTGCCTCTGGCGAGATTCATCTGTTGCCGGCCAGCAAATCATCGGGAGGGCACGCGCTGCTCGCCACGCTGGGAACCGCATCAAACCAGTCAAGCGGTGAGGCACAGGAGGAGGAGAGCATCCACGCCGTGCACGTGTTCTTCCAGAGCGTGCTCGTCGTGGAGAGGGACTCACTTGTGCAGTTCTACCGTCTGGACGCGCAGGCCGTTGCGGAAGCGTCATCGACGGCCGGCAGCGCGTCCTCTTCCCCGTCGACGCTGCCCCCGGTGGCGGCCGTGACGCTGCCGCTTCTTGGATCGTGCCCCTTGATGGTCGGCACACACAGCCGCTCCCAGGCGCCTGTGCTGATCTCCGCCAGCAGCCCTTCGCCCTCTTCGCAGGCGGCACAAGAGGTGCTCGTCGCCTGCATCGACCAGAGCCGCCACACGCTCGCGGTGCAAGTGGTTGCCGTCACGTCGACGAGTGCGTCGCCGGTGCGGTTCACTGACCCTCGGCATGGCGTGACACTGCCCGAGCCACTGCGACAGCCGCTGGTGGCGTGGTCAGTCAACTGGTCTTCGCAGGAGCTGGTGCTGCTCTGCCGCGAGGCGCCAGCCTCCGGAGCCCGCGACGAGGAAGCCGCCCATCGAAGCGGCGAGCACACAGCCTTCCGCACACACTGCGGGTGCCTCTCGCTGCGTCGTGCGGACGTCGCCGCAGGAAACCAGCTGACCCGCTGGGTGTCGCAGCCGAGTTTTGTCAACGCCGCTACCCGCCCTCTGCTCGAACTGGCCTCGGACCTGCAGTGCCACAGCGAAGGTGGTGTGTGCCTGGTCGACAACACGACGGGCCCGACGGTGGTGATGCGCGACATTGCCTCGACCGCGCTGGAGACGATCGCGTTGCCGGGCACAGGTGTCAATACCAAGGTGTTCTGTGCGGCGGGTGGCGACGGCGTCTTGTACGTGCTCGCGGGGCGGCGTGTATTCCGGATCGGCGGGACTTCCACGTCGCCGCAGGCGGTGGCAGCTGCGGCCTCCGTCACCACCGCGGCCGCACGCCTGCGCAAACGACTTGCTCAGCCACCGCAATCCGGTGCGACCACCACCACCACGACGGCGGACGAGGCCATCACCGCCGAGGCCGACGCAACTCTCACGGCGATCCTCAAGAAGGGTGCTCCGTGGCAGCCGACCGGTGTGGTGCGTGATGTGCGGCTTGTGAGCCGCAGCCAGGGCGGCCAGGTCTACACGCATGCGCTTCTGGACTCTCCGCGCTTTCGTAAGCTCGCAAGCGCGGAGCAGGTGCGCGTGGCCCTTCAGTACGTCGCTGGTGCGGAGACGGTTCACCCCTACACCGCTTTGTTGGCCCTCGCCGTGGTGCCCGCTGCGTTCGATGACGACGAGCACGACGAGCACGACGGGGCGCGGCTGGCCATCGCTGTTCTTCTCGCACGGAAGGAAACCCTCCGCGATGGTGGTTTGCAACGTCACAACGAGCTCCCCGCGGCGGCGGCCGACTTCGCGAGTGGCAGCCACGAGCTCGCGCAGACCCCTGTCACGCAGAAGTCGCTCCTGGCGGCGTTCTGTCGCACCGCCAACTCCGCCTTGGCGCTGGGTTCACTCGGCGCGGCCGCCATCCTCCACACCGTCGCTGATGCCTTCATGACGCAGCTGTACGGCCACCACCGCCGCCGTGAATGCCAGCCGCTCGACTCCCACGGGGCGGCGGCGTCATCCACGAAGACGCAAGCGAGTCTGGAGCAGTCCATCGCCGCCTCTATCGCGCTCATGAAGCAGTACAGCCAGTGGGCTCTGACAAACGCAGCGACGGCGCTCGGCACCGTGTCTGCCCACGTTGGCGAGGCCCGGGAGAGCCGCAAGGAAGCCTGCCTTCGTGATGCCCGTTCCCACCCTATCACCACGTCGCGCAACGTGGACATCAAGACTCTTCGGCTCGCACGCGCACAGGCGGCACCCGCCAGCACAGCCACGAAGTGACCGGGGCGGCGTACACCCCACCACCACCACCACCACCACCAGTCGCATGGCGTCTCTCGCTCAGAGGACTAAAGTGCGTTCAGTCGCACACACACACGTTTAACATGAACAAGGTTGCGGACTGCTGCGAGCGACGGCGCGCGTGAGAACGCGAGAGAAGAGGAAGAAAAGGAAGAACAAAGCAGACAGAAATCGGATGAGGTGCACAGAGAGATGGGGAGTCGACTCGACAAGACGTGGTGGCCCGAGTCGCGACGGTCACGTCTCAGTTGCTCTCTGGTACACCACGCTGACACCCCCATATTCGTATTGTCTCGGCTTTGTGTTTTTGTTTCATCTTTCTCGTGCGTGACTTTCGTGCTTTCCATGCACACACACGCGCACGTCTTTCTCGTTCTCGTTGCTCCCTTTTCTTCTTTTGTTGATAATTCCGCATTGGCACATAACCGTGAACCACGCCGAACAAAAAGATGAAGAGGAAGAAAGAAGACGCGCACACTTCACGCTTACCGTGAAAGCTGCACCTCCACCTCCCTTCACCTCTTCATGTCAGTCTGCTTTCTCAGTCCCCGGCGGAGCTGCCGGATGGTCGGTGGCTGAGCGGCGCGTACGTGCGAGTGTGTGGGGGAAGGGGGAATCATTCCTTGGTAGGCGAGAGAGCACCAAGACGGGCGTTTTGTCTCTCCCTCTGCCTCGTTCCTTTCCTCAACTTCCCCGCGTGTCGCAAGCCTTTGTCGATTGCCAGTGGCTTCGTGCAACTGACACCTGCGACCAACTCACGCCTTCTGCGCGCACCTTCCCGCCATCCCCACCCACCTCTTCTCTCTCTCTCTCTCGCACCTTCTCGCTTAGCCCGAAGATCTTAGTCGCTCTCTCATCGTCGGGACGGTGACACCGCAAACACACATCACGCACACACACCTACGCGCGTCGGCCCCGTACGCACACACGGCCGAGCCACACAGAGAGAGAAAAGGGGGTGAGGAGTTTGGCGTCAAAGAAACACGAGCGGAGCACATCAGCTGATCCCGTACAAGGAGGTGGCACTGGGAATGCGGGCCGCAAATGTCTCCGGCTCGACGGCGAGTCGTGGGCAATCGGCCCCGGTGCGTGCGAAGGCACCTACCGTGGCTAGCGCGGCGGCGGACTCGAGGCACGGCCCGCTCAACGGCGCGGCAGGGACGTCACCTGCCTCAACTTCTCGGCTCGAGGTGACCCCACCGCTCGGCGAGTTCATCAACTACGACGTGGACACGACGTACGCGATCAGCTTCACCATCCGCAATCGCACCCCAGGAGTGCAGGTTCTCCGCTTCGTGGCGCCGCAGCAGCCACACACGCCGTTCCGCATCGTCAACATGCAGTCGGCCAAAGTTGCTCCTGGGCTGTCGCACACGGTCGACGTGGAATTCGCAACTCATGTACTCAACGACTGCGAAGACAGCTTCACGGTGCTGAACAACAACGGTGAACGGCTCGCAATCCCGCTCATTTCTCGCTGCGTACCGGCCCTCGAGTTCCCCACGTCTGTGGACTTTGGTCGCGTTGAGCACACGAACGTCGGCGCCAGTGTGGCGCTCAAACTTGTCAATCGCGGGCGACGTGACGCAGCGGTGAACCTGACGCCGTCGACGGCACACGTCGTGGCGCGCCCGCCGCGCACGGTGGTCCCTGCACTCGGCAGTGCGCTCGTCACGTTGGAGCTGGCTGTCCTACCGCCGGGGTTGCACGAGTGGCCGCTGGAGGTGCGCGTGGACGGCGACAGTGAGGCCAAGACGGTGCGCGTCGCGGTAAATGTGGTGGACGGTCGTAGCAAGCTCATCGACCCGAAAACACGACAGGAAGCGGTCTCGGTTTCGTTCGAGCGCGTTTACGCGGGTACCCGCAACATGTACGAGTTGCACGTGGTCAACGGCAGCGACCAGGCCGCCAGCTTCGCCTTTCAGCTGACGAACGAGCTCGCGGCGCTCGAGGCGCCGCCGTTTCGCTTTGTCCCCGAACAAGGTCGCCTTGGCGCGAAGGAGGTGAAGAAGGTGCTGGTTGAGTTCGCCCCGCCTCTGAATGTGGCGCGCAAAGGCTGGTCGAACCCAGCAAACCGCCACGCCTCCGCGTTGCCAGCCGAGCCGCGTAAGTTCGAAGGGCTCTTCTCTCTCCTCTTCGTCGAGACGGAGCAGGTGCATCACTTCCACGTCCACGGCGAGTCGGTGGACACGCAGGCGTGGGTCACTGAGTCGGTGCTCGACTTTGGCACGTGTGCCTGTCAGGACTACCGCAACCTTTCCTTCGAGGTGCACAACGGCGTCCAGGACCTTCCGCTTCACTACGCGATCGACGCTGTCGCCAACTTTGCCGCCAAGCCGGCCAGCGGCACCGTGCCGGGCGGCGGTGCGAAAACCGTCGATGTCATTTACCAGCCCCGCATGCTCGGCGCGTTCAGCGAGAAGGTGTGCATCACCTTCAACGGCACGAGTCGGCAGTACATCACCTTGCTCGGGCACGCCGTGCCTCGCAGTGACGGTACGTTGAGCCGATCAGGCCGCACACAGCCCGTGGTGAGCGCCGCACAACCGGCGCTGGATCGCTTGCCAGAGGACTTTGTCCGTCCGCGCAAGGCACCGGACGCACCGCGGCCCGGGCAGTCGACGCCGACGCGTGCCGCCGCAGAGGCAGCCCTGATGCACACCTCGGCCGGCGCGATGGCGGCGGTGGACGTGCCGCGTGCGGAGGACATGGGCATGATCCCCGCAGAGGGCCTGCACCCGCCGCTGCCATCATCCAAGGTGCCCCTGCGCGTGCTGCACGCTGAGGACGTCGCTGCGCGCAATCCAGACGGTGCCCACGTGGGGCCGCGGCAGTTCGACACAAAGTCACTCATCAAGCGCCGCTACCCAGAGCAGCCCGGTAGTGCGATGGAGCGCCGTGATTGCCGGCGGGAGTTGATGCCGATGGACCTGCTCAAGGTGGTCTCGCCGATCAAGCTGCTCGACTTTGGCAACATCACCGTCGGTGCGTCGTCTACCAAGTCGTTCTACGTCTTCAACGGCAGTGGGGCGAGCGTGCTGGTGACGATGCCTGTTGAGGAGCCGGGCCTCCGCTTCGAGCCCGCCTCGCAGGTGATTCCCGCGCAGCGCATGGCACAGTTCGATGTGCGCTTCCGCAGCACGGCGATTCAGTCGTGCCAGCAGGTGGTGCACTACTTGGTCAACCATCACCACCGCATGCGGTTTGCCCTGCACGCGGAGGTCATTCCCGTAGAAGTGGTGGTTTCGCAGACGGAGGTGGTGCTCAACTACGCGGCGGTGACAGAGTCGGACGTGCCCAGCTGCCGCGCTGTCTTGACGCTGTCCAACAGCGGCAACAGCCCGGCCACGTACGTCTGGGAGCTGGTGGGGGAGCACGCCTCGCACTTCGCCCTGCACCCCGCCTCTGGGATGCTCGTACCCAACGCCAGGCTGAAGGCGGATGTCGTCTTCACAGTGCCACCAGGCGTGGCGGCTTCTCAGCTCACGTGCGAGGCGCGGTTGGCCGTAGAAGGGGCGGTACGACAGCGGGTCGTGCAGCTCATCGGCACCGTCGCGCCGGTGAAGTGTGTGTGGTCGAAGCGAGTCGGTGGACTTCAGCCGCAAGACGCCGCCAGTGGCGCCGGCCCGAGCCCCAACGGCACCAGCGCAATGAGCGGGAACGGTGAAGAGCTGCAGGTGGACCTGCGCCGGGTGCCGGCCGGCAGGCCTACCACCTTCACAGTGGAGCTGGCTAACCGCAGCAGCAGCAGCAACGCCTTCTTTAGCTTTGAGGACCTTCCGGAGTCCATCAGCATGACACCTCAGCGTGGGCGTGTTTGCCACGGTGAGTCAGAGGAGCTCACCATCACCCTCCTCTCCGACCGCGCGGAAACAGTCCACCATATTTTGTACTGCTTCGTGCGCGGCATGCGCAAGCCACTGCGGCTCCAGCTGAACGCCGTAGTCGTCGCCCCGCCGCTCAGCATTCTCTACCCTGTCAAGGGCAAGGGCGAGGTGACACTCGAGTTTGGGGAGGTGTACGCGCGTTCCCAGGCGGCGAGGCTCCTGCGGTTTAAAAACAGCGGCGACGTGGACGCTGTGGTCCATCTACAGCTCAGCGAGCATGCACACTATCTGGTGCGCACCCCTACAGCCACGGACCGTCTCGTCGCCGGCGTGGCCACGACGACGCCAGTGGCGGATGTGCTGGTCGCACCGGCCGCACCACCACCGTCGACGTCCGCGGCGGCTGCGGCAACGGCCGGCCTCAGTGAGGCGTGGCACACCGCGGACAACGACAACAGCGAGGGAGCACGTGGCCAAGACGCGTCTGGCGGCACCGGTACGGACTCGTTCCTCCTGACAGTACCCAAGTCCAGCGAGGCGGACGTCAGCTTTGTCTTCGCCCCCCTCGTCGCGGCACGCCCGGAGCGGTTCTACGTGCGCTGGCGGCAGGTCGGCGCCGACGAGCTTCACCCGCTGCTGCCGCTCGTGCTGTCCGCCTCGGCGTGCGCACCGCGGCTGTCGCTGAGCACCGCCACGATAGCGTTCCCCACCGTTGTGGCCGGTCAGCCCCCAGCGGCGCACACGCTGGCGGTGGAGAACGTGTCGCGCGAGGCCGTGTCCTGGCGCCTCGAGGCAGTCGGTGGAGGGGACGAGGGCGGCGAGGCCTTCTTGATCGAGCCGGCAGGCGGACGCCTCGCCACACGCGGACGGCAGAACGTGCAGCTGCGATTCCTCGCCGGTCGGTCTGGCAGCGTGCAGCAAGTCTACCACCTTGTCGCTGAGGGGGAGGGCGACAAGCCGTGCCGCACGCTCACCGTGTCGGCGGCGGCCCGTCCCCCTCGCGTGCTGTGTGATCAAGACGCCGTGCGCTTCCCCGCCGTACCGCTCGGTGTGCCTGTCAAGACAACTGTGTTTCTCATCAATGATGGCTTTGATTCCATCACAGTCGCTTACCAAGGTCACAGCTCACCCGTGCTGACGGTGGAGCTGCCGCAGGGGGACGTCCTCTCCAGTGCCCTCACTCGCATCCCGGTGGAGCTCACGTTCTGCAGCACCCAGCCGTTGGACCTTGTCTCGTCCATAAGCTTCTCAACCAACCTCGGCGAGGCCGTCACGCTGGGCATCACGGCCTCTGCGAACAACTCGGTCTTCACCACGCAACCTCTCCTCCAATTCCGGGAAGGGCAGCTCGGTGTGGTGGCGACGGACACTGACGTCGGCGCGATGAGCTGGCGTGTGGCCGATGCGCAGCCTTTTGTGCTCACCGATGCCACCCATGATACACGTGTCAACGCCTCCGCCCGGGTGGCGCTGCAGAGCTGGCGCACACAGCCGTGCTGCGGCCCCATCCGCCTCGCACCGCCATCGGCACCCGCAGCGCCGTTGAGTGGCGCGAGTGAGGCGGACAGGGGCATGGCCGGGACGTCCACCAGCTCCCCGCGTGCGGTGCCGCCGTCGGCGAGTCACGTCACGGTCGCTAGGCGGGATGCCTCGGCCATGATCGACGCCGTGGCGGCCGCCCTCATCGTCGAAGGCCCGCGCCTCGCGCAGTCCAGTCCCCGTGGCGCCGCCCGTGTCACTGTCGCGGTGCCTGGGGCGAGCGGCCCAACGACCACCGCGGCCGCGACAACGACGGCAGTAACAGCGGGTCCGCTCTCTGTGCTGCATCTCACCCGCTGGCTGAACATCACCGCGGTGGCGTCGCCCATCACAAACTTGCTGGAGTCGCTGCAGCAGTCACATGGCAGCTTGCTCTCTGATATCATCGAGCATTGGTTCGGCAAGCGCCCGAAGCGCACGACACCGGGGTCGACCCCTCCTCCGTCTTCGGGGCCCACAGAGACTGCGGCCGTCCTGCCTGCGTTGACCAAGGGCGAGGCGTCACTCGACGTGCTGCTCACGTTTCTCCGCTCCTTCGGTGCGTGCCTGAGCACTGTGGACCCACTCTGCCTACTGCCCTACCACGAGTACGTCACGGCCTGTGAGGCGCGGCGGCGGTCCCCAGTCGATGCGTCGAGTCCATCTGCGGTGACAGATCAATCCTACGCGGACGCGGTGTGGCCGCTGCCAGAGCTACTGTTCCAGCGCCGTTCGCATCGTGCCTGGATCACTGTGCTGCTCGAGGCGGTGCGCTTGTTCTTCCTCTCCAAGTTCACGCCGGCAAATGCGGTCAAGCTGGCGCCACACATGGAGCTGTACGTGGTCGGTATCAACCAGTGGACGAGCAAAGCCTTCACTGAGGCTCTCAACGGCAGTAACGTGTACAGTGCGCAGGAAAGCCTTCTCCTTCACATGGTGCGTGGTGCCGTCTCGGCCTACCGTAAACGGTGTGCGGGGGAGGCTGGCGCTGTCCCGCCTTACTCGGCTGTGAGCAAGTCGCTGTGTCAGCAAGAGTTGCGCATCGATGCCTTCGAGGACCTGCGCGACGCACGTGTGCTGTCCGTGGTGGTGCTGAACTTTGTGCCAGACCTTCACAGCTTTTTCTTTGATGGTGACCGCAAGCTCATTACGAACCCATCGACGCTGCCGGAGCACGAGAGCAATGCGCAGCTTTTGCTTTCGGCGCTTGCCGAGCTGGGCCTGCCCACGATGTGCACGGAGAGGGAGTTTGTCGAGCTGGCCGCTGTGGATGTCGTGCTGCTGTGTGCAAATGTGCTGTGGTACCTGCCGCGATTCATCCCGACGCGCACACTCCGCTTCGAGGGGCGGCTGTTGTCTCCCATCACGCAGTCCATCGATGTGAGTAACCCAAGCCCGACGGAGACACGCACGTATCGGGTGGCGGTCGACGAATCCCTCTTCACGCTCTCGGCGACTGAGTTGGTCGTCCCGCCGAGCACGACGGCCACTCTCACGGTAAGCTTCTGTCCGCGTTACATGCGTGAAGTGCGGGGTCGCTGTCGCGTGGTTGAACTCAGCAGCGGCATTCGACTGGAGGATCGCCATCCCCTCGTGGTGGACCTCCTTGTCGTGCCGAACAAGGAACCGTCCAAGACTATCCAGGTCGACGCCCCTCTCTACGAGTGCGTGCACGTGGATATCCCGGTGGTGAGCCCGTTTGCTATGGACTGCGTGGTTGGTCTGCGCATGTCCCAGGAGTACGATCCTACCGATCCGTCCGCGAAGGCCACCGACGGCGAGCACACCACCGCACACTACCCAGAGGCGGCGTTCGTCGGCCAGCGCTACCGCAGCGCCTTCTTCGTTGGCGCCGACGTGCTGCCACTGAGGCGTGGCGAGACGTCGCGGCTCCCGCTGCAGTTCATCCCTCTGGGTCGAGGCCGCTACAAGCTCGTCATTACCTTCCGTGAAGAGCGGGAAGGCGAGTTCACGTATGTCATCCAAGGCACCTGTGGCGCACCCAAGCCGTCCACCGACGGCGTGGTGGAATTCCGCGCGGAACTGGACGAGGCCGCCACGCAGACGGCCCTCGTGCGTCCGACGAATGCGTCACTCGAGCGCGCCGTGCGTTTGTTCGAGGAGCGCAGCCGGCAGACGCGTCCTGCCGCCACCTGGGCGGACGCACAAGAACTGCCGAAGTCCACCGCCCCAGGTCGCCACAGTGTTGTCGCGGCGACAGCGGACACGGGCGCGTGTCGGTATCAAGTACTCTTCACGAATGACGCGCTTGAAGGACCAAGCCCGTTCTTCGTGTGCGAGCCGCCTGGGGACGGCACGGGGGCGACGTGCGTGATACCCGGTGGAGGCTCCCCAGGCACGCTGCAGTTTCGCTTCAAGCCCAAGTACGTGGGTCACTACACAGGGTTCATCTTGCTGACGTCGCCCGTTGATGTTCGTGTGGTGCGTGTGGTGGGTGACTGCGTGCCTAAGGGCGAGAGGTACCAGCTGCAGTTCCGCTGCCCCGCGCGGCAGACCATTGCGCAGGACATCATCCTTCGCAACGCCTCCACCGCGGACTGGCTCTTCACGGCGACGGTGACGGGTAGCGAAGTGTTTCACGGTGTGCGTGAACTGCGCGTGCCGGCTGGAAAGCAGCGCGAGTACACCCTCAAGTACTCACCGCCGTGGGTGACGGAAGATGAGCGGGGCAACGTGGTGCCGGACAAGGCGACGTTGACCCTGCAGAACACAATGAACGGCCAGAAGCACACCTACACACTCACCGGACTCTCCGACGCGCCGCTTTGCGAGGAGACGGTGCGCCTTGACTGCCGTGCCAGGGAAAGTGCCACGGTGACCCTCGCCGTGCCCAACGTCTGCCCGAACGACACGACCTACCTGGTGGAAACGGATACGCCCTTCACCGTCGGCGGCCCGCACCTCGTCGTGCCCCGTGGGGCACTCGGCAAGTACACGCTCACCTTCAGCCCCACCGTTGGTGGCACCTTCACCGGGCGGCTGGTATTCCGCTCTCCCACCGGGCGGTATGTGTGGTACACGCTCGATCTCAACGCCTCTCCTCCCGAGAAGGAGGCCACAGTGGCACTACAAACAGATGTTCGCACCACCGTCGTGGCTGACGTCACGCTGACGAATCCCCTCGATAAGCCGCTCACCTTCGACGTGCGACGCTACGGGGCTGGGCTGTACGGGCCGCGCACGATTGAGCTGGCCGCGGGCGAGAGCGGTGTCTACAGTTGCACCTTCACCCCGGTGCAGGTCGGCACCTTCGACGGCCGTCTGTCCTTCTGCAACGAGGAGGTGGGCGAATTCTGGTACGCGCTCCGCATGGTCGTCGAGGACTCCAGCCCCGAGGAGCTCCTCTTCGAAACCGCTCTCGGCACCACCCTCAGCGCACAGGTGCGCTTGCCGAACCAAACCGACCGCGACTACCGCTTGACGGTGCGGAACGACAACACGCTCAACTACTCAGTGCACCCTACGCACGTGACCCTCCCGGCGCGCAGCGAGACACTTGTGGACATCACGTACAAGCCAACCTCCGTCGGGACCGCCCACGAGGGTCACATTACGCTGGCGCATCCTCAGCTGGGCGAATGGAAGTACGTGTGCCGCGGCACCGGGACACCTCCTGAGGCTTTTGCAGAGCAGAGCTGCCAGTGTGAAGCGGGCTCGACAGCGAGGCTGACGTTGCCTGTGACGAACACGCTTGATGTGGAATCCGTGATGGAGGTCAGTCTGGAGGCCGACGACAACGCCGCGCACTGCTTCTCCGTCGAGCGCGGTCTCGAGGAGCCGTTGGCGCCGGGTGCGACCGCGCACATTGTCGTGGCGTACGCGCCGAAGCAGGTCGGCCAGTCGCGTGTGACGGCCGTCGTGCGACCTGTCGCCGGTCAGTCATCGCCGGCCTACCGCATCGCGTGGCGCTATCCCATTACTGGATGTGCAGAGTGGCACGAGCGGGCGGCGAAGCCGTTTCGCTTCCGTTGCACCGCGCGGCAGCAGATCGAGGAGACGGTGCTGCTCCCGGCGCCGGGACTGTCCGCAGCGGATCGTGCGGGCTGCACGCTCGCCTTTACGCCCGACGCCCGCCAGCACTACGTGTCCGCGGCGACGTCGACTCTTTTCACCACACTCGTCGCGGACAGCGAGCTCCCTGACGCGGTGCAGGCGCACGTGCGCTTTGCGCCACTGCGCCCTCTGAGTGTGTCTGGTGAATGGACTCTGCGATCGGCGACGGGCGGGGCGTGGCGCTACCACGTGTACCTGGAAGCCAGTCCCGCTGCTGTCGACGATGTCATTGCGCTTGAATGCGTCCACGGCGAGTCCACAGCGGTCTCCTTCGACCTGCACAATGTATTTCCCTACAAGTCGAAGTTCGCCGCCTACTTTGCGCTCGGCAGCTCGAAGGATCTTGTCGTGTCGCCCGCGCAGGGCGTTCTGCTGCCGTTTATCATGGGTCAACGGCCGGGAGTGGCGGCGGCGACGACACTGCGCATTGCCTTTGCCCCCTCCGCGCGTGTTCCGCAGGTGGAAGGCTTGCTCGTCGTGGACACTGAGGACATGCAGTGGTCGTTCAAGGTTGTCGGCAAGATGGTGTCGAGCAAGGGAACGAAGCGAGCGTAGCAAACACAAGGGGAGCACCGCTCACCCACACCCCGTGTTTGCCATCGGAATATTGTTTATTATTTTTCCTCTCTCCTCCCTGTGCGTTCCTTGTCGACGACGTGTCGAGTGGGGGAAGGGAAAAGGGGGGGGTGCGGCTGTGGAATCGGCAGCTCACCAACCAGTGTGTGATGTACCATACCTCTGCTGTGCAGCCATCAACGCACAGTAGGATCCAACCGTGCAACAAACCATTTCCAGAACAGCAACAGCTGTGGGTGTCACCGCCGTTCGCCTCCGCGGGACGGCGCACGCAGTCGTCGCCTCAGCCGTCGGTGCGGCAAATGACTCAGAGACACGCCCCCTCCCTTGTTCACGTCGCACGTCTCCGTGAGTGCAAAAGTGTGGAGGGACGCGGTGTGCGGTGTCATTGCCAGGCACTCACGGAAAGGGGGTGAAAGGAAAAAGTCGACCATCCGCGCTTTGCACCGGCTCTCTCTCACGCACACACGTTGCGCTGTCATCGTGCCATGTCTCTTTACTTCCTCACCCGCTTGGTCTCACCTACTTTTGTTTGTTTGTTTTTTGTGTTTGACGCACACAGTCTTCATTACGCATTCTCTTTTTAGTCTCTGAGGCGAATGGCGACCATCAACAAGAACGCCGCCCCCTTCGTCCCACTCAACCAGCGTCCGGGCAGTGCGCAGACACTGGCCGTGGTAGGTCAGGCGCATCCGTCGCCACCGCCGGTTGTGTTGGGTCCGAATGGGCTGCCGTGCCTTAGTAAGTCTCCCATGATCCACGACGTGTGGGCCGACAACCTCGAGGAGGAGTTCGCTGTTTTGCGTACCCTCATCAAGGACTACCCCTACGTTGCCATGGACACCGAGTTTCCCGGGGTGGTTGCCAAGCCGGTCGGCAGCTTTAAGACGACACACGAGTTCTACTACCAAACGCTGCGGTGCAATATCAACATGCTGAAGCTCATTCAAGTTGGTATCACGCTGTTGAATGAGAAGGGTGAGGTGCCGGAGAACTGCTCCACCTGGCAGTTCAACTTTCGCTTCAATCTGCGCGACGACATCTATGCACAGGACAGCATTGACATTCTAGAAAACGGCGGCATCAACTTCAGTTGTTTTGCCGAATACGGCATTGAGCACATGCGGTTTGCCGAGCTGCTGACGTCGAGTGGCTTGCTGTTGAACCCCGACGTGCATTGGCTGACATTCCAAGCCGGTTACGATTTTGGCTACCTGGCGAAGGTTGTCTGCCACAAGGATCTGCCCGAACGCGAGGAGGACTTCCAGCGTCTCTTTCACGCCTTGTTTCCGACAATGTTCGATCTCAAGTATCTCCTGCGGTCAACGGAGCGGTCCTTTATGGGCCTCGACGCGTTGGCGGAAAGTTTGAAGCTGCGCCGCTTCGGGACAGCCCACCAGGCGGGCAGTGACTCCCTTCTCACTGGTCACTGCTACTTCCGACTCCTCCCCGAGAGCTTTCACGGACAGGTCCCCACCCAGCTTAATGGTGTCATCTACGCCCTCAGTGAGGACTCCGCATCATCGGCCACCCCTAGCAGCGTCTCGAACTTGCAGCTGAACAGCCACCATGTTCACCCTTCGCAGTAGCGGCCAGGCGCTGTTGAACAGAGCACACGCACCTCCTCTTTCGCGCTGCTCTCACACGCACCGCCGCCACGGCGCAACAAGGTGGGCCTAGTTGCGGAGGAGACATGAAGCAAACACCCTCAGTAAGATCCCCCACGGTAACGAACCAAAAGCAAACAAAAGATGGGCCCTCGCAGAGCGGAAAGAAAGGGGGACGTGCATTTGGCCTCCCTTCTCAAAGAAAAAAAATCTTCTTTTTCCGCAGTTTCGTTCTTCCACTTCTTCGCAGCTCTAACACACACAAGCTTTTGCCGAACACATGTCGACGTGCAACCGGCGCGGCAAAGAAAGAAGTCCATAGCTCCCATGCCCCGCGTCCCCATCCCCTTATATAGTGCACCGCGCAGCCGCCCGATACGCGGCTGTCGGCACAGCGAGCGTCTCTTTCTGCACGTGAGAAGCAGGGGCGGGTACCCGTCGCACGCGTCGTGGGTACGTATGTGCGGACGGACGGAACAATTGGTTATCGCCGAGCGAGCCTGTGTGCCTGTGCAAGGTAGCTCATTCGCGGCTTGCCACGCGAATGTCATGCGCTTGCTTCATCTCTTGCGTGGTCCTCTGGGTTCTCACAGCCTGATACGCACTATGGTACGTGTCGCTGTCACTCTCCAACCCCACTCACTCACTCCTTCTCTCCCCTCGTGGCCTGTTCGTTCTCTTCTTCACGTTATTCGCCCTCACTTCCAATGCATGTCTCTGCGTGTGCGCACACACCTCTACGCCGCGCCCTGCCAGTCTTTTAGCAGACGTAGCAAGAGAAAATTTTCTTTGCCGACCGACTAACAAGCACCAAACAGGAGCCTCGTTGCCTTCGAATCGTTGAGACCAGACAAGAAAGGAGATGGCCTCGCAGCAGAACGTCGCACCCGCCGAGATGGAGGCTGGCAGCTTTTGGTCCAACCCCGTTGATCACTTCCGCCCCAACCTCAAGTTCTTCACCGTCTACTTCGATCGCAACTACGTTGTCGACCGTTGGTTGGTCTCCAAGGAGAAGTGGCTGAGCCCGTTCTACATGCCGTGGTGGTCCCCGGTGTACCAGGCCACAACCTGGTACGCAGCCCGCAACCGCAATCTGATGCTCGTGGAGAACAACCTGAACTACCGCCCGTACAAGTTCCGCCGCAACGACGAGGACCGCACGAACCCGTACTAAGAGGCGCGGGGAGAGGCCCTCCTCGCGAAGTCGTACCCTCGGTCTGTTCCGCCTGGCGTCGACCACGTGTATTTGTCTTTTCTTCTTGTTTTTCTGTTGTCTGCGTTTCCGCTGACGAGCTTTGGCGAGGCGGGGGGCGGGCCCACCGTGAGTCGCTCGCGGGGTGACAGTGCCACTCGTGAGAGGAGGTGTACCTGTGGATGAAAGCAAGAGAAAGGAAAAGAAATTGTTTTAGTAGTATGACGTGCTATTGGGTTAACCACACCACACCACCCGTGGCGAAATAGTGATACATGGACTGCCACAGGAAAAGAAAAGAAAAAGCACCTGACCACAGTACTGCTAACACACAAAAAGAAGGTTCTGATGACGGAGGTGCACCGAGTACGACAACGTTTACCGTCTGTCACGTCGCCTCGCACGTCAGCCTTCATCGCTGCCTGTGCCGCAAGGCAGTCGGCCTCGCGCGTGTGACAAGGAGTGGGCATGCTCAGACATCCTACCCCATCGCGTTTTGTGATTGTGTGATTTGGTTGTGGCCAAAAAAAAGGAAGGTCACAGTTTTCCCGAGACTGCGAGATGTCATCGAATCTGAGCCCGTGTGCGCTCCAGAGAACGTATGAACAGCCTTGGTCGTCTCGTGACAGCCCGCCACCCATCGCACCGAGTCCCACGCATCTCTCACGTTTTCGCCCCATTCTCTCTCCTCCCCTCTCTCTCTCTTCCTCTACGGGACGTTGTTGAGATTTGCGAAGCGGGGCACCATCGCTCGACCACAGCAGCAAAAGAGGTGCGTTGGGCCGACGTTGTTAGTGTTAGTACTCTAGTCAATGCTCGTAAGCATTTTCACCGGCTTCCTCGGTGCGGGCAAGACGACCGTTCTGCAGCACGTCCGTCAGCAGTTGGCAGACATTCACGGAAGCGAGAAGGTTCTCACGATTGTCAACGATGTGAGTGAGAACAACATGGACGAGTACGCATTCGCCACCGCCGCAAGAGACGAGGGGGGTTCGCCAGCTTTGTCGGTTCGTGGAGACGTTTCGGCGCTATCCGGAGGCTGCGTGTGTTGCAATCTGCTTGGTACGCTCGTAGAAGAGCTGCTCCGCGCGTACAGGGACGGCTTCACGTATGTGCTGTTAGAGTGCACCGGTGTGGCCGATCCTGTGCCAGTGGTCGCCACCCTCTCTGCCCTTCCGGCCTTTGAAAACAAGGTGTACATCGACGCCATCATTACAGTGCTGCACGCGCGCTCATTGTGGGCAGCCACCCACGTCGAACGAACAGCGCGCGACGACGTTGAAGAGACAGCGGGCGATGAAGGCTCGGGCGTCACGTACTCGGTGGCTGTTGGTGATTCAGACCCACTGGGCGGTTTGCAAGCTCAAGGCGCCAATGTTCTCCTGGTCAACCACTGGGAGTCACTCGCCACGGTCGGCCCCGAGGTTCTCACAGCGTGGAAGCGAGCGCTGCGTGCGTTCACCGCTGTCTCAAATCCGTCCGCGCGTGTGTTCTTCACGAACCGTGGAGGGCGATTCGCCTTTGCCGAGACCGTCTTCCGACAGCGGATGTTTGATGCGGATGGCTTGAAGCCCTTCTTTTTGCGTCTCTACGCCGAATCCGGAAAGGCGGTGGGCGACCTTGGGGACCCCTCCGAAGAAGCCGGTGAGTTGGACTCGATCGGTATGCGTTCCTTTACGTTCGAGAGCACCACCAGCGTCGTGTCCATCGCGGCGCTGTGTCGGCTGCTTTCGGCGCGACAAGGCCGCTCGATGCTACGCAATGTGTGGCGTAGCAAGGGCTTTTTCCTTGCCGTGGACGACAGCTGCCGGCAAGACGGGGTCGGCAGTCCGACTGGTGTTGTCGCCGCTTCACCGGTGCGCCAGTTTCGCTGGCAAACAGTTGGGATGCACTTTGATTATGGCGAGGTGCTTCCACCCCATGTGCCTCTGCGCAGCCGGGTACCAGAACCTTCCGCACACCCACTTACGTGTCAAGTAGTGTTTATCGGTCGGTTTGCCAGCGCGACCAACGCCAAGGCGCAGGAGGTGCAGGCGTTTTTTGACAGTGTCGCCGCTCGCACCGACTACCGTGTGACGCCGCCGTAGTCGTCGCCGTCCCCACGTTTCGCACCGCGTGCCATAAAAGCGCGGCGGAGAGAAAAAGTAGGGTGCCGCCTCGAGGTCTGGGCACTCTGTCACTCTTTCGTCTGGGGTGTCTGTCGTGGGTGTTGAGACTCCTTTACGCATGCTTATTCGTTTTTGTTACTGTTTTGTGCCTCATTCGTGGCACGTCGCACGTTACGCGGGACTTTTCAAGACTGCAAAACATTTTCAAAAGTGGACAACCGAGTGGGGCGCGCTTGTCCGCCTCGTTCCCGTTGTTCTCCCAACGCCGCGCACTCCCGCCGCGCGTCTCCCCGCCCCTGCCGGCGCGAGCGCGGAGGGCGCACCGCCTCCGGCGGAATGGTTGGGCTGTCCACGCGGGGTGCCCGCCCACCTGCCCCTTTCCCCCACCATCGTCAACGCCGCAGCAACCCCCGCCCCGCCCCCCAACCCACCTCCTCCGCGCCGGCCAGGCGGCCCGCCCCGACCCCCGGCCACCGAAGCGCGACGCCCACGGGGCAGCGGCGCAGCCGCACGCGCGAACGGCGCCCCAACGCACGGGCGCGACCCAGCGCCCACAAAAACGGGGGCGAACCGGCGCCCGCATTCGTTTGCCAGCGGCGCGGGCCGCTGGGGGGGGGGGCGGGCGGGCGTGGCAAGGTCTCTCGTGGCAACTCTCTCTCTCTCTCTGTGTTAGCTCCACTCTCTCCCTCTCTCGTTGACGGTCTCTCTCTCCTTTGACTGCTGTTCCACTGGCAAGGTGCCGACGGCTTATCACGCCCGTGGCGTGT
>JASANP010001090.1:0-103406 GCA_030849625.1 Wallacemonas sp. TrypX
TAACCCCGAGCCCAACCCGGACCCCGAGCCCGACCACAATTTTTACCCCATTTTTCCCGACAGCCTGCCCCGGTTTTGATTCCCGTTGCGACACTGATTTTATCCGCCCCGATTTTGGTCCTGTTTTCCACCCCCCTGTTGGACTTCGCCTATCTTCCTGTTCGCCTTTATTTGCACTTCGCACGTGACCGCGATTTGTTGTCAAGTGTGAGGCGGAGGGGCCTTTTCGTGTTCGCGCCGCTGTTGCAGTCAGCCGCGAACGGTAACTGCCCAGTCACCGGGGAGAAAGAGATGGGAAACAGTGGTAGCAACGCGGTTGTGGGTGAAAGGCCAGGCGCCTGCGAGGGAGAGGGAGAGAGTGAGCCCTGCGCCATGAGCGCAACAAGATAGGTCAAACTGCAAGAGTGTTCCAGACTGGGGGTGAGTGGTAACGGCTCTGGGAAAAAAAAATGGTTTGTGTTCTTTCGTGGGAAACAGCGACAGAAATACTAAAAATGAGAATATGGCGGGCGGGGCGGCACAGCACCACTCCGGTTGACGCCACGCAACGAAGAATGAGGAGCCGCCACTACGGCACATTGATATGCCTCAATGTCATGTGTGAACAGAACGAGAAGAACAAAACGAAAACGGTTGTACGCGAGACAACGAAGGACCGGTTCTTTCAGGTCCGCCACAAGAGCCTCAAGAGTTAAACACCACGTGATAACTGCGCGGACGGGCTGCCGCTTAGGTTGAGCACGAGGAGCTTCGGGCACGTATCGAGTCCCTGTGCACCAACAACGCCGCTGCCTCTTGCATCAATGACCTGGAGCGCAGGCGCACCTGCAAGCTCGGACAAATCAGTCAGCTTGCGGCACCCGCAGAAGTCGACTCTCTTCAGTTTGTTGCAGTTGTTCAGCCCTGTCAATCTGGTGACACCGCTCCTTGGAGCGACAATCTCCTCAAGTGACCGGGCCCCGCCGAGTGCGGACAGGTCCCCCAACGCGTCGCAGTTCACGAACACAATTTTCGTGAGGTTGCCACACGAGCGCAGACCGGTCAGCGTAGTGACGGCACTCTCACTGGCGTCCAATTCTTTCAGTGGAGCGACACCGCTGATATCGGACAAGTCAGTCAGTGAGCGGCACCACTGGCACTTCACCTTCTTGAGGTTCATGCAGCCGCGCAGCCCAGCCAGTGTGCTGACGCCACTCTCGCTGATATCAATTTCTTCAAGTGCTGGAGGGCTGCCGAGATCGGACAAGTCTGTCAGCTCACGGCACCCTGCAACGTTCAAGATTCTCAGGCGTGTACAACTGCTCAGTCCGGCCAGTGTGATGATAGCAGCCCGCCGTGCTGCGAGCTCCTCAAGTGCTGCTGCACCATTCAGTGCGGAGATATCGATGAGTGTGGCGCACATGCTCACGTTAACCTTTTTGAGTCTGGTGCACCTGTGCAGTCCATTGAGCGTCACGACGCTGGTGCCCACTGCCTCCACCTCCTGTAGAGTGCTCACTTCTCCAAGTGGGTGCAGATCGGAGGCAGCGGTGTAAGAAAGACGAACGGTCCGCAGGTTATCACACAGCCGCAGCGGTCCCAGGTCACGAATGCCTCTGCAATTGTTGACACACAAAACCTCCAAGTGCTCCGCGGACTGAATGGCAGTCAGATCAGAAATGCGCGTGTCGGAGACGTCGACCTCCCGCACGCTACGCAGAAACGAAGAAATCGCGTGCCATTCAAGGAACCTCATGGAGCGGCTGAGGTCCAGAGACTCGACACGCCATCCTGCAGCGTCGACCAGCAAGCCGGCACACTGATGAGACACCAGCTTCACTCCCAGTCGCTGAACGCCAAAGGGATCACGGTGCAGCCACCACTCACACACCTGAAGGTACCGCTGTGCGTTAAGAGGGTCGCGCTGGAGTTGCTCCACCTCAATGCCTGTGATGACGTTCAGTGCGTTAGTTGACTTGCGCAGGGCCACGTCAGTCCCAATGACATGGCCTTTCCCAGTGACGGACTCGGTCTCCACGAGCCAGCGCGTCCACGGCTCAGTGACCGTCAGGGCGTGGCTGGGCTTCTTGTTGTAACGAAGCGTAAGGCGCACAGCCATAGCTACGCGTGATGTGTGTGCGTGTACGTTGTGCTGTTTCTCTTCTCGACTGCTGACAGAGGCCAAGACGCTGCGATGAGAAAAAGCTGCGGATGTGTTGGAGAGCAGTTGAGTGTGCGAGACCAGTTTTCTTCACGCGCGCTAAAGCGAGTCGTCGAAAGGGCGGTGGCGCATCAAGCCGGGAAAGGAACGACTTGGAGATGTGATGGGAACGAAACGAGGAAAGCAGCCCGCCGATTTGAGAGGTAACCGGGTGTAACGGCTTTTTGGGGTGTGAGGCTACACACCACGTGAGTGAGCAGCAGCGGGGGTGCCACGAAGATCCAGTACAGCGAGCGTCTGACAGGTTTCGAGACCTTCGACATGGGAGACGCGGCTATCACGTGCGTGAACGCAGTGAAGCGACGGCGCGCCTGCCAAGCCGCAGAGGTCGGTAAGCTCGCTGCACCAGTTGACGCTCAGCTTCTTGAGGTTGGGGCAAGCGCTCAGTCCGGCCAGTGTTGCGACGTTGGTGGTGCTGGCATCGAGCACTTCGAGTGCGGGTGCACCGGAGAGGTCAGAGAGGCTGGTGAGCCCACAACATCCGTTGAGGTCAACCTCCTTGAGATTTGTGCACCTGTTGAGCCCGGTCAGCCTGACAACCGCACTCTCTCTGGCGTTGACGCGCTCGAGAGCCGGTGAGCCTGCCAACCCGCACAGGTCGGCAAGATCGCTACACCAGCTTACGTCAACCCTCTTGAGGTTGTTGCACTTGCCGAGGTCGGTAAGCTTGGTCACACCGCTCTCTCGTGCATCCACTTCCTCTAATGCCGGTGCCCCGCACAGAGCACCCAGGTCGGTGAGGTGACCACATCGTCGGACATTCAAACTCTTCAGGTTTGGGCACGTGCTGAGGCCAGTCAGCGTCGCAACGGCGCTCCGCTCGACAGTGACTTTCACAAGCGCCGGTGCGCCACCCAAGTCAGACAAGCCAGCGAGTGCGCCACAGCGATCGAAGTCAACGTGCCGAAGGCAAGGGCATGTGTTCAGACCGGTCAGTGTGGTAACGCAACTATCTGTGGCATTCACTTCCTCTAGCGCAGGAGCCCCTGCAAGGCCACTCAAATCCGTTAATGAGCTGCATCCTCTGAGATTGACTAACTTGAGGCTCGGACACCTGCTGAGTCCGGTCACCGCGGCAACGGCGCTCCCCTCAGCTCGTATCTCCACAAGCGCTGGTGCGCCGCCTAGGTCAGACAATCCAGTCAATGCACGGCAGTCGGTGAAACTCACCCGTTGAAGGCTGCTGCACAAGTGCAGCCCGTCCAGAGTGGCGACAGCGCTCTGACAAGCCGTGATCTCTTCGAGTGCCGGCGCGCCGGCAATTCCAGTCAACTCGGTCAACGCTTTGCAGCCGTTGAAGTCCACATTCCGGAGACGGGGACACACACCCAGTCCGTCCAGCACCCTGACGCCGCTTCGTGCGGCAAAGATTTCTTCGAGCGCAGGCGCACCAGCGAGGCCGGAGAGACTGACCAGCTTGCTGCATCTGCCGAATTCCACCCTTCGGAGCCGCGCGCAGGTGTGCAATTCAGATGCACCTGAAACGCCACATTTAATTGCGCTGATCTGCTCCAGCGCAGCGGCACCAGCCAGAGCAGACAGGTCCGTGAGCAGTTCACAATGTCCACAGTTCAGCGTCCGCAGACGGGGACATGTGTCTAGACCAGTCAGCCTCGACACCTGTGTACCCTCTACGTTTATCTCATGCAAGTGCGCCTTTCCTGCAAGCGCCTCTAAACTGTCAACGTCGGTGAAGCTGGCGAACAGTGACTGTAGGCGATGGCACAACTGCAGCGGCGCCAGGTCGCGCAAGGTGCGGCAGCCTGTGATGTCGAGTACCTCCAACCGCTCCAGCTCACTGAGTGCCTCCAAGTCAGTGACACTGGTACTGGCGATGCGCAGCACCCTTAGACGCGGAAGCCGCTTCAGTGGGCTCAAGTCGCACACGTTGCCGCACCGACTTGCCTCGAGAATCTCCAAATTCGCCGCCCCGTGAAGCGCACCGAGGTTGGACACCCGCGTGAAAGAGACGTCCAGCGCCTTCAGAGTCTGAGAAAAGGAGGTGACCATATGCAAGTCTGTCAGTTTAAGTGACCAGCTCACATCACAAGCGTACACACGCCACCCGATGGTACGCGCTAGCGTCTCACTGCAGTCACGAGCCACCACCTTCACCGGCAGCCAGTCAATACCAAAAGGCGCTCGGTGCAGCCACCAGTCGCACGCGTCCAAGTAGCGCTGAGCCGCGAAGCTGTCGCTTGTGAGCTGTTGAATTTCAAAGCCAGTGATGACGTTGAGCGCGTTGATCGACTTGCGGAGAGCCACGCAGCTCCCGATAACGTGACCGTCACCGCTGGACGCCTCGGTCTCCACGAGTAGGCGAGTCCAGAACGTGGCACACACCAGCGCATGGCTGGGGTACGCAGAAAATCGTAAGAGCAGGCGGACGGACATGCCGTACCCCGACTCTAGCCGTGACGCGAAGCAGTCAGGCTACGCTCATTGTCATGTTATAGTTGGTGCGCAGCCACGAGAGACAACGGTTATCAGTGAGAAAAGAAAGGAGTGGGTAGGCGAAAGGGAAAAAAAAAGGGGTGTGAACAGTATTGTTCGGGGAAAAAATGGAGGGGCTTTGTGCCGACAGTTCAACGGTTCGAGTGAGCGTGCGTTGTGGGTGAGTGACGGCGTTTTTCACCGCGGTCAAAGAGGAGGGAGAGTTCCCCGTGAGACTGTGTTGAATCAGGAACGAAAAAAGCACGTGCCAAACAGCAGTGGAAAAAGGGGGAAAAGAGAGACAAAGCATAAGTCAAGGTGCGCGACGAAAAATCCAACGAAGACGGAGAGTGTACCACTGTGTAGGTAAGAGTGGCAGTGATTGGTCACGAAGGTCATTCGATTTCGTTGCTCTAGCGACACTGACTCAGCATGGGGATTGGTTAAAAATGAAAAAGACGCATTGCCTCCCGCTCCTTCAAGAGCAAGGGAAGCCAGGCAGGCAGGTGAGACGAATACGGCAGACAATGGCTCGTATTGTCACCACTCGACCGAATGTCTTCAAAGGAGGAGAGGGCACAGCGCGTCGTGGTACACAAAGTTGTGGGGAGGGTGAGAGGGACATCCACAGAGGGAAACTGGAGCAAGGAGGTTTCTGTCCGGGAGTTGCTGATCCCTGTGCGTTGATCTTGCCCACCCCCACTGTTCAATGAAAAGAAAGAAAGCTAAACGCACCGAAGAAGAAGAAGAAAAAGACGGTGCCTTGAGCTGGTGACGCAGTACGGGCACGGTAAGCACACACAGACGTGTGGCAGCGCAATGTCTGTGAAAAAAAGAAAAAAAAAGAGACTAGTGAGAACTGCACCAGTTCTCTGTCGCCTTGGCGACTTCAGCGAGTGCACACCTCTCGCCGCCCTTCTTGTTGTGCTGTCTATGGCATGGGCCAGAAAGCACGGAAAGGTGTGCCACTCAAGTCGAGGACGGCCAACCGCGGGCACTGCTCCAGGCCCCGCACGTCCGCGACACTGCTGTTCCAGGCTTCAATGACCTCCAGAGACGGCGCGCCGCTCAACGCAGAGAGTGCGCGGAGCCCACTGCATGCTCCGAAGGAGACCTTCCGGAGACGAGGACACGAATGCAACTCGCCCAGCACCTCCACAGCGCTGCCGTTGGCAACGATCGTTGTGAGGGAAGGGGCACCCGCGAGAGGAGACAAGTCGCGCAGTGCGCGGCACTGTTGACAGTCCAGCGTTTCGAGCAAAGGGCACGCGTTCAACCCAGTCAGCACCACAACACCACTTCCCTCGGCGTCGATCGTCTGAAGTGCGGGGGCGCCCGCGAGCGCCGACAAGTCACGCAGCGCGCGACACCCATGAAAGTCCACAGTCTTGAGGTTCACGCACAGGTGCAGTTCACCCAGCCGGCGCACGCCGCTCCAGCTCGCGTCAATGACCTCCAGCGCAGGTGCGCCGGCCAGTGCAGACAAGTCAAGGAGCTGACGGCAGGCGAAGAAGATGACTGTTGTGAGGTGGGGGCACCATGCCAATCCGTTTAGTGTCGTGATGGAACTCTCACTGACATCAATGGTGGACAAGAGCGGCAAGCCACCAACAGGGCTCAAGTCAGTTACCCGTACCCTCCACGCGCGCAGCTCTCGTAGCTGGTTGCAGTGGCGCAGTGGCGACAAGTCGCGGAGTGCACCGCAGTCACTCACATCCAAGCCGCCAAACACCATCAGGAACCGCAGCGGTTGCAGGTCAGTCACAGGCGTCCCGGATATGTTGAGCACCAGGTAATATTGTGTAGCCTCCGGGACTGGGGACTGCTGTGTCGACCTCCCATCCCCGTCTGTGTGGTTAGTGTTGCTGGACTGGTAAGACAGCCCATCGGGAAGGGAGGGGACGCGCTCCGACATGATAAAAGCAACAGACGGTGTCAGTGTAAAGAGAGCGGCGGAGCGCTGCGTGCCTGTGGTCGTCTGATGGCAAGAAGAACAGGGAAGGTGAGGAGGAACGCGAAGCTGTCAGTCAACGTAGGAGCCGACCTGAGTTGGGAGAGGGGACAAGAAAGAGCGTTGCGTAGCTTTTCGGTGTCCGAGCTGGAGAGAAGTTTCTGCTGGCGATAACATGCTGTTGTTGCTGTTGATTTTGCTGTGGTGCGGGTGAAAAAAAAAAGCCTTTCATACAGCTGTCGCTTTGAGCGAGCGCATAGACGAAAATGTGAAAATGAGTAATAGTGAGTAAGGCGTCCCGCAACCGCGGTGCCTCACGTGCCGCGGGTTGCCATGGCGACGCGTGTCCCGCGAAGATCGAGCTTGCGCAGCTGGGGGCACGAAGCCAGCTCGCCGATCGCATTCACTCCGCTGAGTCGGCCGCTGACCTCTTCAAGGCAGACCACACCGGTGAGTGGAGACAGGTCGCGAAGCTGGCGACACTCCAGAAAAACAGCTCTTCGCAGGCGGGGACATGTCGCAAGTGGTGTGACGTCGCACACGGCGGTGCCGCCAACGTCAATCTCCTCCAAGCGAGGCGCGCCAGACAGCGCCGAGAGGTCGACAACATTGGGGCAGCGTGACAAGTCGACCCTCCGCAGCACCGGGCACGTGTTCAGGCCTGTCAGCGTGCGCGCGCCGCTAAGCGGTGCGATGATGTGCGTCAGAGCAACTGCCCCCGCAAGCGGGGACAGGTCTTCAAGGAACCGGCACCCGTAGAACAGCACCGAGCGAAGTGAAGGACACCTGTTCAGTCCGTTCAGTTCACGCACACCGCTGTCTGGTGCGTTGATCTCCTCGAGTGCCTCCGCGCCGGCCAACGGCGACAGATCCTCCAGCGCGTGGCACTCCCACAGCTGAAGGGTGCGCAGGGCAGGACACGATCGCAACGGCGTCACGTCGCGGATCGCCGTCCCACCCATCTCCAGTGACGCCAACCGCGGTGCACCGCCCAGCGGTGAGAGGTCCAGGAGGTGGCGGCACCCCGACACGACAAGACTCCGCAAGGCCGTGCACTGCGTCAATGGCGAGAGGTCTGTCACACTGGTGTGTGCCACATTAAGGCTGGTGAGAACAGGCAGGTCGGCAAGTGGTGCGAGGTCAGCGAGCTGCGCGCACCGCCAGAGTGCCAAAGTGTGCAAAGACCGGCACCTGCTCAGTGCCGTGATGGCGCTGACACTGGTACCGCCCAGATCGAGAACCTCTAAAGACGCCACGTCGCCGAGTGGCGTGATGTTGTCAAGCTCCGCGCAGTGTGAAGCCTTCAGCGACCGCAAAGTACAACACGTGCGTAGGGGTGAGAGGTCATGAACTGCCGTTCGAGACACATCGAGGGATTCAAGGCACGGTGCCGCGGCGAGACAGCCGAGGTCTTGCACGGCGGCACAGCCCTCAACAGACAACGTGCGCATGGAACGGCAGTGCTGAAGCGGCGAAAGATCGCGTACAGCTGTGAAGGACACGTCAAGACTTCTCATGGAGACAGCACCGGAAAGAGCGCCAAGGTCCCGAAGAGACGCACAGCCACGAGCACGCAGATGCGTCAGATGCTCGAGTGGAAGCGACGAGAGGTCCGACACGATGCACCCTGAAAGATCGAGCCGTCGCAGGTTCTGGCACAAGCCGAAGAGATCGCTACGCACGAGGGGGCGAGAAACACTGGTCGACACATTCAGACTCTTCAAGCTTGGAAGCACCGCCTCGAGGCTCGTCAAGTCGAGCGGTGAAGGCTCATCGAACGGGTTGTTGTGGCTAACATCCACACTGGTGACGGTTAACCCGCGCACTCGCAGGAGCGTATCCCTGTGACGATGAGCCACGAGGCTCACAGGCAACCGCGTCGAGGCAAACAGCGGCCTTGTTAACCACCAGTGGCATGCGTCCATGTACAACTGTGCCCGCGCAGTGTCGGCAGTCAGTTGCTCGACCTCAATGCAGTTGATGCGCTGCCTGTTGTCGAGGCCTTTGCGCAAGCAGAGCACGTCGCCAACGACATGCCCGTTTCCGCACGGCGATTGGGTCTCGACGACAAGTCGATGTCGCGGGCCAGTGAAAGCCGCAGCGTGGCTGCTCACCTTCCGGTAACAGAGCACGAGCGGCACAGCCACGGAAGGCAACGGAGCTGTCATCGGTAAGTAATGAAAAAGAGGAAACATCAGAAGACGCACCACGAAAAAAGCCTTCCAATGAGCGCGCACATGCAGATGACGACAACCCAGAGAAGCCTAGCGATGAAGTAGAGAGAAGTGCGGAGAGATCAACGATGGGTGGCGTGAGCGGAAGTATGAGAAAAAAAAGAGGTGGGCAGCCTTGCGCGTGCACGTGCGGGTGTGTCATAACGTCGGCGAGCATCAAGCCGATGGTCGGCACTTGAAGCTCGGCACCTCTCCCCACTCATGCACGAGTGGAAGCGTGCGCATGCCGGTCGCGTCCACGTTTTGCACACGGCACGAGTGGCCGTCCGAGGAAAATGTGTGTGTCAGTAAAGACAACTGGAGAGCATGTGCGTGCCAAGGGCGAACACGATCCCGGGGCACCGGGTGCCCCTAGCAGTCCTGACACCACTGCTTGCCGAGGTGGTGGCTTCCTTCAGCTTGTTTCTTTTCTTTTTTTTTCTTCTTAACGGACGCGAACAACGACACGAAAGAAACATTGTATTCTAGAAAACCGACGACAAAAACTGGAGGGTTAGACAACAAAAGATGGGTAAAATAGAATTGACAGTGTGTCTGCCGAGAGAGTGATCATCCGTCATCATCGCCCACCACACGGTGGTCCGCGATTTTTACGTGGAATGATTTCGATACAGTGCGAGAAACAAACAACAGAGGAAAGCACAAGTTACAACGACAGGTGTAATCCTGAAAAAAAAAACGATGAGTGATCACGGACATGCTACGAGATAGTCAACGTCAAAGCACCTGTTTCCTTCACTAGTGTGTACGCGCCGCTCTCTCTCTCTCTCGCTCTGCCACTGATGAGTGAAAAGGGTGCACGTTGCTTAGAGCTTGCCGCTTGTAGGTTTGAGCTTTCTTTTCTCTCTTCGCACATGAGCGAAACACATTATTGGTAGACGGGCTTTCTTGTTGCTATTGGTTGTCCGAGTTCACCTCACATACTTCCCTTCCGGTTCATTTTCTTCTTTTTTTGGAGTGTGGTCAAACAATCACCGCGCGTGTTGAACACGTCAAGCCCAGCTCGCATGCCGCGCACAAAGAGACAAGGTGAAAAAAAGGGAAACAGAAAAAACACTCAGATGCGCGGTCTGCGCATAAAACATAAACCAATGAATAGTGACCCCGAAGGAAGAATGATGCAGCAAGGTGAGCGAGCGGGAAAAAAAAAACGGATGAGGACACAACCAAGAAAAGCAATACACTAGAAGACGAGGAAGGGCAATGGTGCGCGCCGGCAGTTCCGTGTCGCTGGTTCTCCACGACCACGCACCCAGCCTTGATTCGCGTCATCTTCCGTTCTCAGTCATGCTTGCCCTCCCACAACAACAGCCTTTTACGAGCTGTTTCTCGCTTCACCCGACAAGCAAGCAAAAAAAAAAGAAAAAGAGGAAGAATGAACTAAATTGGGAGTAAGATCAACACGACCAGGGAAAACTTAGGAAGTGAGAGAGAGAGAGAGAAAAGAGCAGAGTCGCGAACTGCCATCGTGAGCAATGGTTCTGTTGCGAGGAAACGAGCTCATACGGCCATGCAAGCCCACGCGGGTGCACGCACATGCACACTCAGTGGTCTGCTCAGTTCACCTCCTGCACCTCCCACAGCTTCAGGGAGTCATCGAGCGAGGAGGTGAGCATCTTGTTGCCGCACACATCCATGTGGTAGACAGTGCTCAGATGGCCTGTGATAGTCTCCACGTGCTCGCCATCCTCTGTGCGCCACGCCATGACGGTCCAGTCGCGTGCACAAGAAAAGATGTACTTGTCGTCGGCGGAGAAGATAGCCTGGTGGATAGGCGTCTTGTGACCCGCCATGGTGCGCACGCATGCGCCGGTGACGCTATCCCACAGCTTGAGCTCGTGGTCCATGGAAGAACTGACGATGTACTTATCGTCGCTCGAGAAGCAGGCAGACCAGACGGTGCCGACGTGGCCGATAAGCGAACGGATCTCCTTGCCATTCTTCCAGTCCCAGATTTTGATGAGACGATCGTCACTGCCGGAGACAACCTGTTTGCCGCCGTCCCCACGGCTAAAGGCGCAGCTGAAGACCGCCAGTGTGTGGCCCTTCAGGGAAGCGACCTTGGAGAACGTCTCAGCGTTCCACACCTTGACGGTGTGGTCGCAGGAGCCCGAAACGATGTACTCGCCCGTGGGGTTGTACTGGACACAGTACACCTTGTCTTCGTGGCCCTTGAGGGTGGAGATCTTGGCGCACGTCTGGGTGTTCCAGACCTTGATGGTGCGGTCATCAGAAGACGACACGACGCGGTTACCCTTCGGCGAGAAGTCGCAAGACAACACAAAACCGTTGTGTCCGCCCTTCATCTGAGTGCAGCTACGGGTCTTTGTGTTCCACAGGCGCACAGTGCGGTCACGGCTGCCCGTAACGAACTGGTCTCCCTTCGGCGCAAAGGCGCAGCAGTACACGGCGAGTGTGTGCCCAGAGAAGGTGCACAGCTCCTTCACCTGAAGCTCGCCGTTCGAATACGCCTTCACCTTGGTCGTATTCGTCTGCACCTGGCCGGGAGCGGGGGCCGGGGCGGGGGTCTGCTCTTCCGTGATGGAATCGTGCTGTACGATCTTGCGTGGGCCACTTGAGCAGATGAGCTTCAACTTCTTCCCGTCCGTCTGCCTTTGGCTCATCTCAAGGAACATGGCCAGCACGTCGTCATCGTCCATCTCAATGATATCGTCGTCCTCGTAGAAGGAGAGGCTCATCGGCCGGCCAAACTTCTTCTCCACGGTGGCGGCGAACTCATCGAAGGACATGGTGGGCGTCACGTAGATGACCTTCTGACCGCTCGTATTCTCCTCCTGGCAGTAGACGGCAATCTTGCCAGAGGTACGCGCCGTCAGGATCATCTCGGGGTTGTCGTCCTCAATGCGGCGACCCGAGGACTTGGGCTCCTCGCGAAGCAGCGCCGCCACGTCTGTAGGGGGCTGCTCCAGCACTTGTCGGATAAAGTTGTTGATGTCGTCGCGGTCCTTGGATGACATGTTGAACAGCTCGTGCACAGCATCGGCCTTCGACGATCCGGCGGCGGCGTCAGCGCTGGGGTCAGCGTGCTGCGCACTGGGCGCGCCAGCCGCGCTCGATCGGCGCGCGCTCTTGGCCGCCTTGGTGTCCTGCACCAGCTTCCAAATGTCAGCGTCGCTGATCGACTCGTCGGGCAGGTTGGCACGGAACGTCTCGATGGCCAGCTCCTCAGTCATCTCCTTCTGCTTCGTGATGAGCTGGATGACGGCGTGCCTCTTGCTACTAGGCAGACCCTCGTACGAGAACTGCTTTCCCTTGCAAACGAGGGTGATTTTCTGGGGCTGCTCCGCCTCTGCGTTGGCGGTGTTGGGGGAAGTGGGGCTGGCGGTGTCGGCCTTGCCGGCCGCCTTGGCCTTCTTTTCAGCGCGCGCCTTGGCGGCAGCCGAAAACATGCCGTTGATATCATCGTCAGTGAAGTCGGACTCGTTTTCGATATTGTCACGGAACGTCCCGACGACGGTGTCCTCGGCAACGCCTAGTTTCGCCAGGATGTCCATGAGGTCCTTCGGCCGGTTCTCGGCATGCCCCTCGTACACGATATTGCGACCCGCAATCTTGAAGCGCAGGGATTCTTTCGCCATGGTTCTGAAAGTGGTAATTCACCAGGTTAGCTGTGTGAGGAAGATGCAAGAGTCATAGCGCAGGAAACGAGAGCGAGGGAGGGAAGGGGAAAAATGAGGGAGCAAATGAGAATGAGAGGGGAGGAGCAAGCACGACATTCCACCGCGGGGTACGGTGGCAAGCGCGGTAGGCGAGCACCGCAACGGCAAGCCACGCACTTGCCTGTTCAGTCAAGGCCAGGTGCGCGCGGGATAGGCTCTAGAAACGCAACATACGGGATTCACACCCAGGCGGAACAGTGCCGATGAGAGGCACCACCGCAGCGGTACGTTGGCGCGGTAAGGCTTCTGTGTCACGTCGTCCGACACCAACAACAAGAAAAGTCAAGAGTGCAAAATGGGCTGGCAACGGCTCACTATATCCGTGGCCGCCCTTTGCTCAACCACGCCCGATGCTAGACCTCAAATGCGCTGTCGGCAGCGATATCAAGGAGTGCGTCCAGTAGTTTCGGGTCTGCGAAACCATCGCGGTACTGACGCATCTCTGAACGCGTTACCCACGCATGATCCTTGGGCTTTGGCTCCACCAACTCAAATCGCGGCCGACCGCTGAGGTAGGTCGCCGAGTAGACAAAGAGGCGCGTATTATCGCTCGCGCTCGTGACGGTGCACTGCGGTGCGTTGGACCAGACGTAGCAGTCCAACCCCTCCTGATGGTGTTCCGACAGCGCACGGTCGACAGTCATGCGCAGCGACTCCTTCTCCTTGCGTAGCGTAGAGGGGATCGTCCACTTGCCCGTCGCCTCATCGAGGACAATCAGGTAGAGGAAGTCATCGAGCTTGCGGTTCAGCGTGTGGCGCACGGGGAGTGCGTCCGTGAGTGTCGCGGGGTCCCAGAGATCGGCTGCCGTCACGCGTGGCTCCGGCTTGTAGCGCTGCAGCATCACTCGCATTGCATCCTGGTACAGCTCCAGACCGAAGAAGTTGCCTTTGATCTGGTTCGCCTCCGAGCGGCCGAGAAGGTCCATCGACTGTCCCCTTGACGCCATAAAGTGAGTCGCCGACTCGCTCGTTTCGTGCCGCGAGTACCGCTGGTGTTCGCGCTCGAGTAAATAGCCCATCTCCGTCTCCAAGGGGTGCGGACTATGCTTGACGACTTGGTTACGGTGCAGGAGGTAGCCAACGGCGATGGGCACAGGGGATGGCGGGTCCTCCACAGCAACCTGTGGCACAATGGGGGTCCGGTGTTGCGAGTGGAACTGACGCTGCAGCCGACACACGTGGCTGGTGACCGTCACACGACGCATCGCGAGGATCACCGCCGAAAAACAAACCAAGAAAAAACAAGAAACCTGAGAAGGAAGGCGTCAACGGTGCACAGGGAACAGCTGTGTGCAGCGCAATCACCCTTTTCGGCCCTTTCAGATGCTCGGTGAAGAAAAAGTACCGTTGTTGTCGTTGGGTGCGTGTAGGGAAAGAGATGACGAGTTTGCGGAAGGGGGGTGGGAGCAAAAACGGAGAACGGCGCGTCACATGACGGCATAGACGAGCGGCACCTGACCGTAGGCTGATGTTTGTCGAGACGGTTGTCGTTGTTGTTGTTGTCCCGAGTACGAGAAAAGACGACTGTGCGGAAATGATCACCTTTTTGAGTGTTGCGCACGCGTGCACGCACATCGTCACATGCATGGAGGGGAGGGGAGGGAAAAGCAGGCAGGATAACAAGGTAATGAAGATGCTTCAAGGGCTCGTCCGCCCAGACCGGTCAGCGGGATCCGCCCGCTGCTCGAGAGCGGACAAGCGCACCTCAAACGCATCGAGGCGGCTCGCAATCAACTGCAGCATGGCGGCTGTCTGCGCCTCGAATCGGCCTAGACGCGCCATGATGTCATGCGTTGGCAACACGTGCGAGTTGTCGTCACGAGAGGGGCCACGCCGACTCTCTCCCGATGCCTCAGACTCTCGTGTCGTGTCCGCAACACGTGACGCAGCCGCGCTGGGCGGGCCGCAGATCACGCAGAAGCATGCCAGTTTGAGTTCCGCCGCAGGTCGCCGCCCGAAGAACTTGATGGTGTAGCCCTCCGTGTTTATTGGCAGCAGCGGGGAATCGAGTGAGAGGGGTGTGGCACTGATGAGGTAATGGGTGCGCCAGCCGTTCAACGTCGGCTCCGTGGACTCGCACGTCAGCAGCGGTGGGGCCGCGGTCCGTCCATCGCCGGCGTGAATCTCTAGAAGCCGTGCGTTGGAGGCGACACAGAGCGCCATCACAGGGCAAATTGATGGCAACAAACGAACGAACGGTGCAGTGATGCCATCCGGTGTGGACTGCAGCACGATGCCACGCGCCGCCTCGCACGTGCCGTTCTCCATGCTCGAGGTCATGGCGTGCTCGGCGTCACTCATTACAGAGGAGTCATCGTCGCCGAGAAACAGGCACGTGAATGGCGATGCCTCCCGTGCGGACTCCGTGGGCCAACTGCAGGCGATGCCAACGGGCATGCCTGTGCCGGGAGCAGCTGACGCCATTCGCAGACGGCAGATATGAGGCGGCTGAGAATCTAACGTCCGTGTAAAGGCTAGCGGGCAGCCAAGCGGAAAAGGGAAGAAGAAGAGGCAGGTGGGCATGTTGGGGAAGGAGGGACGGAGGACACAACACCACGGCGCAGCTGTGTTGGCAACAGAAAGACCAAGGTATCCCAGTTGCAACGCTCACAGTCTGTTGTGGCCACGGCACCGGCAGCGGACACAGCGTTCACGGCACGCGCACGTCTACAGGGGTACATCACCCAATTCTTGAGCGGCGGGATTCGTTCGCCACGCGACCAGCCGCCGCGGTCCCCGCAGGCGCAACGGCCACCTCACGTCATGCACACGACCTTTGTCACTTGTTTGTGGTGCCATGTTTAATTGTTTGCGTTTCCGCTTTCCTGTTTGTTTGTTCGTTGTGTGAGACAAGGCAGTCCATTCATTCACCGCCCCTGCACGCGAAATCGAAGAGGTGAAATGACAACAAAGTCGCGTCGAGGAGCCACGAAACGTGCGCACTGCGTCTTTGATGTCTTTGCGACACGAGATGATGATGATGATTTGTGTGTGTGTGTGTGTGTGTGTGTGTCTTCAATGCGAATTGCCTTGGCTCAGAGATTTGATGACATCCGCTTGTCATTCCACACTTCTCTTGCCTGTTTCTCCGTATTGTTCGTCATTGAACGGCAAACTGAGTTGCGTAGTATGCCCCGCTATTATAGGTGTTCAGCCCGCTGTTCGTTCCCCCGGCAGAGGTGCAGCGAGCTGGTTGGAACACGACGAAGCGGAGAAGAAAAAAAACGAGTGATCTAGGCATCTAAGAAGAAAAAAACAAAACCAGAAGCCGGGACTGGCACCGAGCAGTATCACAGCCTTCCCAGGCCACACGGCCACAGCGCTTATCTTGATGAGTCGTGGTTTGCCAGTCCCTGTGTCTTCGCATGCACGGCCAGCACAGCAGGACGGAAGAAAGAATGAAAAAAGGAAAAAAGGAAAGGAGTCTTTGCTCTTGCCTGTGTGTACGCGGCGCGCAGAGAGGGACAAAAGAGAGAGTAAAAAAAAAAGAAGTCTAGTCATCTCCCAGTCTCTGGGAAGATGCGTAGGTTGGGTGGGGCGCATTTGCGCGAGCGGTTGGTGCCTCACTCACGCCAGACGCGCAAAGGCCTGGCGCTTGCTCTGCAGCTTCGACTCGATCTTGTGTCCGTAAGGGCTGCTGTGCAGCAGCACCGCCACTTCAGCGTCTAGGCTCTGGAACTCCATGGCATCCCGCGACGAATCGATGATTGCCTGGAGAACAAAGTTACCGAAGCCGTCTTGCAGCAAGCACTGGAGGTTAGGCGTGTTGAAAACGAGCTCGTCAACGAGCTGCTGGCGCGCATCGGCGTCCATGCGGCGCACAACCTTCTCCATCACGTTGGACGCGTACTTGTTGCACGACAGCGACACCCAGTGGCCGGCGAAAGCGGCGCACACCATCGGCAGCGGTGTGCTGCCGTCCATGCTGTCTAGGATACATTGCACTACGTAGTTGGCGTACGGATCCATGGTCAGTGTCGGCAGAGAGGGCAGCAGACGCGAGATGAGGCGCTGGCGTTGTGCGGGCAAGCCAAACTCCATCATGCGCATCACCGCGATGCAGCCTTGCTGCGTCATGGCCAAGCGTCGGGCGTCAGACGCGACAGCTTCTACAATCGGATTGAGCCCCTCGGCGCGGTGACGCTCAAAGATGCTCTGAAGAACGCGGCGCGTGTGCTGAGACGTGGTGGCCAGCTGCTTGACAGTCGAGGGGTGAAAGAAGGGCACCAGTGCCAGCATCTCCTCCGTTTGAATGGACTCCACGAGCGTACGCACCACATAGCAGCCGTTGGGATCCAGAGCGACAATGTTGATGTGCGGCTGCAGTTCTGCGAGAATGATGCTCAGCTTGTCCTGGTGATGAAGCCGCATGACAGCCACAAGAACGTGGCGGCCCCTGCTTGTGCACGCCGTGGCGGGAATGTTGCCGATGAGGGTGACAAACTGCTCAGACAAGCTGTTGGCGTCCGTCGCGGTGCGGGCGCCTGGCGTGTTCTGAGGCGGCAGGGGAGGGGCCTGCTTGTTCGGCGGCGCGCGCGACTCACCGCTCCCTGCGTACGTGGCATGAAAGGACTGGTAGCTACTGTCCATGCTCACGTCATGGGAGTTGGTGGTCGACGTGCAGGATGACGTCGTGCAGGAAGACGCATATGGGTTGTGTGTGTAGTAGCCGCGGCTCGTGGCCGTCGGTGTCGTGGTGATGGCAGGCACGTATACGTCTGAGCCCAACGACGCTGATGTCTGCCGCTGGTGACGGATTGCAGGCGTGGGGTTGGCGGTAGTCGCATTCGGAGGCATGTAGGAGCCGCTGTTCACGCTAGAACTGCTGTTGGCGCTACTGCAGTAACGACGCCGGTGCGAGGAAGGTCCCGCGGCCGCACCGCCAGCGGGACCGAGCTGCTGCACGTAAGAGCTGCGCGGGTATGATCCATGCATGTCACCGTAGTTGGAAGCCGCCATCACCATCGCCGTATAGTGGTCGCTCGCGCCATCGTAGCCTTGAGGACCAGACATGGGATTGGCGCTTGACAGGAGAAAAGTGATGAAGCCACGAAGAAAGAGAAAGGAGAGGGAGGGGTGTTCGCGTGAAGTGCGAGTCTAGGAAAAGAAGGAAAAGATAAAGCACGAGTGTTATTGATCTAAAGCAATTACTGCTGAAAAAACTGCCGGTGTGCATAGAAAAAAGAGGAAGAAGTGGTGAAGAAGGGAGACAAGATGAGTCGGTCGAATCAGCAAAGAAAAAAAAAGGTGGGAAGCAACTTAGCAATTGGTGGCAAGTGTTGCTGTGGTCAACGCACGCAAGCCGGTGCGCACCTGAGATGAGTAGCGTGCCTCGACGCGTTCAAGTGCGCGTTCGTGTGTAGATAGCTTATCAGTTGTGTGGATTTGTGGGGAGGTGATCCTTTTCTCTCTGACGTCGAACCAGACGCCGCGGCCGCCCTCACAGGGCCACGCGCAAGCGCACAGTCATGGGCAGCAGTCGCCTTCTCGTCAAGCGCGGAGGCGGAGGTGGACGCAGTCGTGCACCACCGACGACCACCAACCCACTATCGATCGTCGTCAGTGCGGCTGGCGGCGGTGCGACTCCACAAAGACAGTGCCGCCTGCGAAGGTGTCGGCAAGGCCGGCTGGACAGACGGTGCTGTGCGCCGCTCCGAGGCTGGCGCGGTGAGGGAGCGCCGTGGCAGCACAGGTGAGAGATGTACGCGCGCGTCTCGCCGCTCACGGTAGCGCCGTTCCTCCTCAGCCAGGGTGAAGAAGCGTGATTGGAGCTGTGTCTGCCACCCCTCATCCAGCCGTTCGGCGATTGTCAGCGCGAGGGCCCGCCACTTTGTCTTGATCTGTCGCTCGAAGTCGGCGTCGTCGCGCAAGATCATCGCCTCCGACTCGACCTGCTGCCGTTGAGTCTGGGTCAGGAGCAGCATTGCTTTTTCCTTTTCCCAGAGTGCCTCCTGAGTTCGGAGCCGGGTGAGGTCGGACTGCTGGGAGAGAACCGTCTGCGTCAGCGTCTCAAGCTGGCTCGCGGTGGTGCGCTGCGCGCTCGTCAGGGACTCCCGCTGCAACTGCAGGTCCGCCACGGCTTGCCGAAGCCGGCTGTTCTGCCCTCGCAGCCGCTCCACCTCGGTCAGCGTTGCTGTGTGTGTCGAGGCGCACGGTGCGGGCGCCGTCGCGCTCGTACGTGCCGACGTGTCCCGCTCCCGTGCCGCTTCCAGCTCCTGTACACGCGCCTTCAGCGCGTCCACGAGGGCTTGGAGGCCAGCAATAATGTGCTGCTGGTCAGCAACGGTCTTCATGGACAGTGCCACACGCTGAGTCAGAACTGCCTTCTCGGCAGCCAGATCGGCTGCGTTTGCCATGGGGCGTGCGGTGGTCGGACTACCGGTGTTGGGACGGTGCGTGCGTCGTGCACAGCCGAATATGGAACGGCGCCTGGCTGCAATGCCGGATAGACGGCTCACTGCTGTGATTCCGTAGAATGTGTGGGAAAGAGTGAGAGGAGAACTGCGTAGGTGAACACGGGTGTGCCTCGACAGGTGATGGGCCGCCGGGCAGTGGGAAGAGGGCGGTCCAGAGAAGCGAACAAGCACTCGCATGCCCAGTTGTCAAGAGGGAGTGCGCACAGAGCAATGGGCACGCTGCCGTGTTGTGGGATCCATCCTCATCGTGGTTGGTGTGTGTGTGTGTGTGTGTGTGTGTGTGTGTGTGTGTGTGTGTGTGTGTGTGTGTGTGTGTGTGTGTGTGTGTGTGTGTGTGTGTTGAACGCAGGGCAACAGGGTCAGGGGTCAAATGGAGAGTGCTTGACTCGCCGTGCAAAACAGCCGTGAGGGTTCTACCAGGGTTGAGTGCTTGGTTCACTGCGCGGCGACTGCGCCACTACAATGAGCACCAGATCAGCCGCTGAACGGAAAGAGGGCAAAAAAAGAGAAAAAATACACAGTGAGAGAGTCACGGCTGACGAAGGCTGTCCACAAACTTCGTACGTGTCTGCGCGGCCGCTCACGATGGTGGCCAGCGGTACGCAGCCGCTCGTGACACTGTGTGGCGCGGTGTGACCAGGTCAGGTGGGGCTACAACGAGATGGTCGCCATCAGTGTGGCCATCGCATCCATGATTCCTGTGCTGACCGCACGGGAGAGCTCCTCCACCTGGAAGAACCCATCCTTGTCGAGGGAAAGGCTCTCCGCAGTGCCAGGCGCATACTTCACCTTTGATCGCAACGGAGCCCCGTGTGCGGAGAGGCTAGTGTATTGGTTCGCCACGATTCCGACGGAGGGTAGGTCCTTTCCGCTGTAGTAGTGAAGGCCGATCATGAAGCTCACCAGCGTACGGCGATCAACGACACAGAACGATGCGGTGCGCACCAGTGAGAGCTGCGAGGTGGCCTGCGCCGCGGGGTCTGCTGTGGCGGCGGGGCAGAGCTCTATCGGATTGCCGAAGGAGGCGCTGAGGCCCAGGACGAGTGAGAGGAAGTGAAAAGGATGCCGCAGGCTGTGAAGCAGGGCCGTCTCCAGCTGGGGGATGTAGTCCATGAACCCATCACCGCGGTGCAGTGCGTGCGAGAACTGCGGAAGCGAGTTGAAGTCAACGAGGTTCTGAAGAAGAACTCTGACGGGCTGCTGGGTGGTCGGTGCGCCGTCCCTCACGTGCACTGACAAGCGCTCGCTGCGGACACTCAGGCGCTCGTCAGCGGGAGGGCCCTGGACGTGCAGGTGGATGTAGAGATCGATGAGCAGGGAATCGATATGGTGCGGTTTACGCAAAGAAAGGTTGGTGAACTTGGCGTAGAGAGAGACGATGTTCTGCACGGTAGACACAACGGCGGCTTGCTGTGTCACCAGCAGCGGTATGGCAAGGGCGACAGTGGAGTGGTGAGCTAGCCCACTGCTGGAAGCTGCGACGAGCCCTCTCACGCACCGGCTGCCGTCAGGCGAGGCCAAGGTGCGCAAATACGACTCGTAATCGAAGGCAAGGCGTGAGGACACGCTCGCAAGCCGCTCAGCCACGTTCACAGAGGCACTGCGAGCGAAGCACTGTTCAATCCACCCCTGCAATGCCTGTGTGCGGTCTTCAATGGTCTGTCCTGGGCACCGCGCAGGCGCCGGTTGCAGAGCAAGAAACGAGTAGTCGACGCGGGGATTGCGATCGGCCGCGGTCGAGGTCGAAGCATCCGTTGAGGTGGCGGTGTCGTCATAGAGCACAAAATCCAGGTCCATGCTCCCGTCGCGCCACTCCTTGGAGTGCACCCAGTCCGCGTCCTGTTGACGTTGAACGTCGAGTGGTGCGGCGACGAGAACGCTGTGACTGGAATGCAAGAAGAAGTGCGCCTCAGAGACCTTGGCATCGAAGCAGGTGATTGGACGGGCGTGAAGACCGTGCATCGCGGCGGTGGGTGAAGAACACGCCTGAGCTACCTGAGACATGGCGGTGCGGGTGTGCACGTGCACTTACGTCACGTCTGGAAGGACAGTGAAAAGATGAAGGACGATCAGCCAGAGAAGGCCGACGAAAGCTGGGGCAGTTGTCACGTTGAGAGAAGTACCAGAGAGAGAGAGGGGGGGGCGGAAGATGAAGGAAGAGCTGATGACACGGCAGCTTGACAAAGGCAGAGCTGGCCTCTAGTCGGTTGAGCTCGCTAAGAAAGCCCGCGTGTGGCGGCAGTGTTGAGGTGCCCCCCAGCCTGTTCATGCCACAGCGCGCGGGATAGGTCCGATGACCAACACGCACAGAGCGTGGAGCCCACATGCGCTCAACAGCGGCCTTGCGCGGCTGTGTACGGTACCGTGCAGAAGTACGATCGGCCTTCTGGCCCACCGCCGGCCACTGGTGCCAGCTCCTGTGTGTCTGCCGGGGTCTGTTTTCTATTGCTTTGCGCGGTATTTCTTTTTCCTTTGATCAAACGAGAAGTACAGTGTTCACAGCAGTCGTGGCCCGCCGCCGTTAGTGACGCAAAGGGCGTCAGCTGTTGTTGTTGTTGTTTTACTTTTTTTCAGTTCTGCCTTTCTTCTTTTTGTTTTCCTCCTTTTTTTCTTCTCGATGATTATGCTAGTAGAATATGGCGGAAGAGGCGCGCCACGACACCGACGGTATGTTGACTGGCTGCGTCCGGTTTGGCAGTAAGAGGGACTGTTCGCGTGACGCCAGTACAGATCAGTGAGTGGGCGTGTGTCATCAAAAAAGAAAATGCACGCAACGGTGTGGTGACACGCAATAAATAAACAAAGAACAACACCGGGCGACAGCCCGAGAAAAATAATGGATCCCAAAACCGGAATCAAGAAAGAAAACGAACAACGGTGTTTTCCACAGTTGCCGAGCGCTGAGTCGGGAAGAAGGAGTGCGGGAAGAGTTCTGCGCACCGCTCACGATCACCAGATAAAGCGCGCGCAATGGGTGGTGAAAGTGACCGAGAACGTCATCTCTCCGCCTCCCTCTCCTCACCGGACAGACTGCGGTGGCGGGCGGACTGCCTCTCCTTTCTTTTCACGGATGTACGTGTACGTGTGCGCGCCACTGTGCCTGTCCGCCGCAGCCGGCGGGGTGAGGGCGTCACGACCGACACCAGTGTTTGAGTGTGTTCCCAGTCGCAAAAGAGGAAAACGGCAGCACACAAGCGAGCGAGAGGCACCAGATGGTGCAAAGCAGCTTGCGTGCGTGCAGGCGTGCACGTTGTTTGTGAACGTTGCAATGCACGCCCGCGTCTGTTCCTCAGTTGAAAAGCGATGGGAACGTAAAGAGAAGAAAAGACGCAACAAAGCAAGTAGGTAAAAGGGCTTCAGAACCGGAAAACAAAAACAAACGAAAGCGATGAAGTGACAGAAACAAACCTAAAACGGGGGTGGCAACGAAGCTATATTGCGGAACCGTGCGCACGAGGGCACAGCGAAGCACCGTTTGTACGTGTGCGCACGTGTGTGCCTTCACGTGAGAGTGTTGTCGGTGAAGTCACACACACACACACACACACACACACACGCACACAGTAGGGTGAGAAGCAGGCAGTCGTGGGGCGGCACGGGGCGGAGAAACAAAACAAAGAGAGAACGAAAAGAAGAAAAGAAGAAAAGGAGCTAATGCGTGCACGACAGAGGCTGTATGAGCCAGTGTGGTCCCAGCATTAGCCCTTCTCACGTGCCACACGCGTCAGGGAGAACAAGCACAGCGAGAGGAACAAGACGTACATGACCGCCAACGACAGCCACATGTACGGCGTTGTCGACTGCGGATCATCGTTGAATCCCAACTGCGTGAGCACGTCCTCGCCGTTGTGGTACTGGTTGATACAGTACTGATCGCCCTCCTTGTAGTTGTTGCAGTACACGCGGTGGATGTGCGTGAACTCGTTGCGCATCACAAGGATGTAGGCCTGTCGCATGAACGAAGGCTTCTCGATCCAGTACCAGTACGGGCGCAGACGGTCCGTGCTGGCGAACAGCCCACCGGCCAGCGACAGCGGCATCATGATCAGCGGCGTGATGGCGGAGGCCACCACCAAGGACGGGAACGTCGTGGACAGGGAGAAGCCAAAGGTCTTGGAGATGATCGAGACGACCGACATCACACCAAAGTAGTAAAAGAACGCGCCAGGGGACGCGTGCAGGCCGACCATGAAGTAGATGATGATGACCTCGACGATGACGGACATGATGAGGACAGGGAACTCGGCAATGGCCCTGCCCCAGTAGAAGAGGATGGGCGAGTAGGCTGCCGCGTTCTGCTCGCGGGTGTACACGGCGCGCACGTTGTAGAACGCACTCACCATGATGAATGCAGGACTCATCGAACGATGCATGACGTGCATGAACAGGAAACCCTGGCGATCGGTCATGCCGCCCACGTTGTCGCGCACGTGCAGGAAAATGAGGCCGACCACGCACGCAAAGAAGAGCGCGCCAGAGGCGTACGAGAAGATATACAGAAAGTCACGCGAGATCTCGATGCTCGTGCGCTTCACCAGCTCGTACAGCTGAACGAACGGGGAGCTGCCGAAGAGGCTGATGTACTTGTCGAGGAAGGTCGCGGCGTAGGACTCGCTCTTGCTCGGGGCAAGACGCACGCACGTCGTGTGTGCCGTGCGAGGACCGTTCTTCAGGTACTTGCGCCAGCGCTTGATGAGCACCTTCGACGTGATGTAGTCCTGCATCAACACCATGTAGTAGTCGGAAGGCGTGTACTTGTCAGGGCATGGGAAGCCGATGGACTCGAAGTAAGCGATCGAGTCGTTCATCGTGCCGTGGTAGGCGGTGCGGCCCTGGGTCATCAGCATGAGATCGTCGAAGTACGACAGCACCTCCGCAGTCGGCTGATGGATCGTGTAGATCACCGTGCGGCCCATGCGGGAAAGCTCACGGAGCAGGTGCACAACCTTGGCGGATGTCACGGAGTCAAGGCCGGACGTCGGCTCATCGAGCAGCAGCACCTTCGGGTCGCAAATGAGCTCGATACCAATGTTACAGCGCTTGCGCTCACCACCGGAGAGACCAGCCTCCAGGCCGGGCACGCCCACCTTGGTGTCCTTGCAGTGCACGAGACTCAGAGTCTTGAGCGTCTCCTGCACACGCTCCTCGGTCTCCGCGCGGCCCGTGCCTCGGCGTGTGCGCAGTGAGAACCACAGAGAGTCGTACGGCGTCGCGAGAGACGACACGACATCATCCTGCGTCACGAAGCCAAGGGCCTTGCGGTAGTGGCGCTCGAACTCAACGTCGCCGAGCTGGCGGCGCCCAGAGAGGCGAGTGCGGCTGTTGTTGGCCAGACGGTCGCAGACGGCGTTCAAGAAGGTCGTCTTGCCGGCACCGGATGATCCCATAATCGCGAGACAACGGCTCGGCAGCGCCGTGCCGGTCAAGCCCCGCAGAATCTTCAAGGAGCCCGCCGAGTAGTTCAGCTTGTACCACGACATCGGCAGCGCCACGCTGCCGCTGATGCTGCTGGTGTTCGCCGTGCCACCATCGAAGTTGGCCTGCGAGCCTTGGATTTCAAATCCACGGCCGACGGTCGCCTCTGTGCGGGTGGGTGCCGGCTTGTCCTCATTGTCTTGAACACCCTCGTCGAAGTGAGCACGCTTTGCGTGGTCAGAGGCGGAGTCGGAGGCAGACATGGGTCAGAGCGGTAATTGTGTGTTATTCTGGTTTGATTAAAGACAGATTGCCGACTGCGTTCGTCGTTGTATTCAGCAGTGCTGGCGATCGTTCTGATGGAGAGAAAAACACAAATAATAAAAAAGGTGCGACAGAATTGATTTGACAAAAAACGACGGGAGAGTAAATAAAATAAGTGAGCAAGCGAGAAGGGGGTGGATGAAGGAGTGAGTGGAGGGGTGGAGGGGTGTATATCTGATCGTGAGAACAGCCTATCGGGTGATGTGGAGCCAGCGGTGGAGCAGCCGCTTCTGTTTTTTTGCGGACCTCGGTGGCGTTCACAGCGCTCCGAGTGGAGGCAACGGCTTCAGTGGCTGCGACCGTCGGTCGGTCTCTTGGCAAAGCCCATCGGCCATTGCACTCGCCGTGTGCGTGCTGTTGCGGAACTTGGAAGCCATTGGCCTGTTTGACGCCTTGCTCAGTGGGTTCTGTTGTGCGGAGTTTATGGGCGACACTGCTGTCGCCCTTCACTGGATTACGCGGGTGCCTTGGTGCTTGCAGGCGGCAGCGGTGAAAAAGAGAAGAATAGTGCAACCGAGGCGGGTGGGATCAACGAAGAAAGGCGTGTTTGGCACCACGCGCAGGAAGAAACTGCCGTGCGACGAGCGGTGTCCATTGACAACACGTACGCCAGGTGTGTCATCGTCTCCGTCGTTGTCCCTCCCTCTCTCTCCCTGACCAGCCTCTGGTTGCTGTTCCGCTACAGGGCGGCGCCGTTCTTCTGGTGTCCACGCGACGGTCAGCTTGTGCGTGTGATCAGCCACTGCCTTTTCACGAGAGGAAGCATGAGGGAGGGAGAGGGGCGTCGTGCACGGACAGCACCGCCTAGAACGTCGATCGCGATGGTCGTGCGGCGAAACGGGGGTCTTGAGGGGTGCTGCGGCCCGTCAGCACGCGCAGCAGTCCTGCCTCTTCAAGGTCTACTGTGCCACGTACCCCACCGTAGCGGTCGGCGTGGTAGAGATGAATAAGCGCCGCGAAGACGAGCACCGCTTCGAAGAGTGTGGCCTGCCCCGGGTGCGTGACGTAGAGCCGATCGCGGCCACCGCGGAAGTGCCGCACGTAGAAGTACGGGGCCCCCGTGTCGCCCACGAAGAGCGCGAGATCTTCCCGGCTGGTGAGCGCGCCTTGGTAGCCGAACCGCACGTAGGGGAAGAGACCCTCGACACCCGTGCGCACCACGTGCAAGAGAAGATGCGCATCGCACGGCAAGCCCGGTCGCCACTGCTGGGGGTCGCCGCCGTTGTTGGTGAAAGAGACGAGCGTGCGCTGCTTGGCCAAGGTGCGCAGTCGGTGCAGAACGTACGCACGCGTTTGGCGCAGCTCGACGGCGGTGGGTGGCTGGTCCGGCGCAAAGGTGGTCGACAAGTCCAGCCGGGCCTCTAATGACAGTCGCTGGTCGTAGCGCAGACTTGTGCGGAAGTCCTCGCCGGTGCGCTGGTGGTTTCGCATCTGCGCCTTCTCCCGCATCAGCACCATTTGCTTGGTGGTGGGGCCGGCGGGTGCGGGCGGCGGGGCCGCTGCCGCACCGAAGGTCGTCCCGAAGCCGCCGAGGCCGCCCGCTGGTGCGGAGAGAGCCGGGGCCGGCGGGTTGGGCACCGTTTCAGCTAAAGGATTTGCGCAGTCAAAGGCCGCGACGTCGTTCTCGCGGAACCAGCGGTCGCACTGGTCGACCTCGTCGATGAGGGTGCGGCACATGTCGCAGGCCCACTCACGCAGCCGACTCAGGCACAGATCGGGCTGCAGCACGCCCAGCGCGGACCAGTTCACTCCTGTCTGTGCCGCGCGGACGGCCTCCGTGCCGCCGGCCTCGTACAGAACGCGCACGGTGCCCTGCGAGAGGCTCGTGCCCCCGCCGAAGCCGGTCCCGCCCGCAGACCAGGCAGACGGCCCGGAGAGGGACTGAGCACGCCCGCGAGAGGGAAGGTAGCCGGCGTCGCCGCCCACACCCCTCGTGCCGGCGACCTCCGCACGTCCAGGTGTTACACGCTGCTGGGCGAGAGAGTCGAGGTAGCTGTTCAGCTCCTCGGGCGTGCGCATGGGGCGCGCGGGATCGAAAAGGGAGGCGGCCGTGCGAGCGTAGACGCCGCCTTCATGGCCCGCCGTCCCTGCAAATGTGGAGGCAGCGGCCGTGCGACGCGGAATGCGAAGGCTGGGGAGGCCGGCCGTTGGGCCCGCAGTCGTGGGACGACGGCGGCGGCCCTTGTCCAGGATGGCATCGATGTCCGCTGACGTGTCGCGGTCGGCGCTGCCGCAGAGAGTGAAGGCCAGCAGCAGCACACAGCACAGTGCCGCACCAAGTAGCAGCGCGTGGGCGGCGCTCGCCAGCCAGCCCTCGGCAACCACCTCCACCAGCACGCCGTCAATCCACACGTGCGTGGACGGACTAGGGTACCACCGGAGGTGCAGCCAACAGACACACGCGAGGAAGAAGAGAAGGCCAGTCGCCCACTTCAGTTGTCTCACACGCGCTTGGTGACCGAACTGTTGGCGACGCCGGCGACGCTCGATCGCAAGCAGCTCCGTCGTGTATCCATCGCGCATGACGACCGTGTGCGCGGAACCAAAGAGGGTAAAGAGAAGAAATGGGAGGGCGGTTCTAGAAGACGACCAGGGGTCAGACAGGAAGATTAGGAGCCCAGTCTGGGGCACGTCACCGACGCACGAGCGACAGTCGGCTGTGAGGAGTACTGTGCCAGTCGCGGCAGCAACCACAGTGATCAGAGTAGAAGAAACAGAGAGGGATCAGCGGCAGGCGAGGGCTGGTCCGGTTCAAGGCCGTGACGCACGTCTGAAGCGGCAGGCTGTCTATTCTCTTCTTCGCCAGCGGGTGGTTGTGCAAAGAAGAAGGCCGCGACGTCGCGCGTGGCGTGAACGCGGGAGACAGTGAGGGGAGAACATGTGTGAGGGGGAGAGAGAATGAGGCACAAGGACGGAAAAGTCGTGGATGCGCGTGTGCAGGGGGAGCAGAGCGTCGTTGGGCAGGGCACGAAAGCACTGCCGTGAGTGCGCAGGAAGCCAACGTGTACGATGCGCTGTTTGCAGCCCTCTCCCGCGCAATGGCCAACACGGACAACGCACCCCTTGAACAGAGGCACAGCAGGAGGGTGCAGCGCACGTGAGAAAAAGAGACAGCGAGAGAGAGGCCGCGGAGAGTCACCCGTCCTGGCCGTTGCGGTGCAAAAATGGAGATTTTTTTTCGAATTGCTTGATATCTGTTTTATCCAATACCGTTCGCCTCACCTGCGATGGCGGGGTGCCAGCGTTGTACAGCGGTGTGTGTGTGCGGCCCACATCGTGAACATGCAAGAAGAAGAGAGGAGGCCACACATGGCACGGCGAGGAGGAGAAGGACAGGCAAAAGAAAAGAAGAAGACAAGCTTCGCTATCATGTTTTTCTTTTTGTCGCACGAACCAAGGAAAGGTAACCAAGAAGAAAATAGCGCAGCAGTCAAACGTGGTCAGCTGCACTCACACACATGCACGCACAGCGGGCCAGCCTCCTGACCGTGTGGCGCGATAGATCTCAGCGTGTGAGGCCGGACAGCGGCGATGTGTCGGCTCGGTTTGTGAGCCGCCGTCGTTAAGCGGTTTCCTTCGTGTAGATGCCCGAGTCGACAATCTTTACCGTTTGTGCGGGCCGGTTCTGCGAGGCGGTGCGTGTGCTCTCGATCTTGCGCACTGTCTCCATACCGTCCAGCACGCGGCCGAACACCACGTGGCGGCCGTCAAGCCACGGCGTCGGGGCGGTGGTGATGAAGAACTGCGAGCCGTTCGTGTTGGGGCCGGCGTTGGCCATCGACAAGGAGCCGACCGAGTGCTTCACGGAGAAGTTCTCGTCAGGGAAGCGCGCGCCGTAGATGGACTTGCCACCGGTGCCGTCGAAGTTGGTAAAGTCGCCACCCTGAATCATGAAGCTGCGAATAACGCGGTGGAAGATGGAGTTCTTGTAGCCGTAGCCGTTCTCGCCGGTGCACAGCTGAACAAAGTTCTCGACCGTCTTGGGCACGGCCTTGCCGTAGAGGCCCATGATGATGCGGCCTGCGGGCTCATCGCCGATGGTGACGTCGAAGTACACCATCTTCGTCACCTCCGGTGTGTCCTCTGTCGCACTGGCTGGTGTGGTGTGCAGGCACAGCACCAGCGCGGTGAGTGCGAGAAAGGCCAGCACGGCGGTCACGCTACGCATGATAATACGGCGCGAGAAGAGGTGAGACGTGGTGAATGCGGCTGATCTGCGAGGGGAGAGAGAAAAACGACTGGTGAGGCGCACCCGAGGTTTGTGAGAAACAAGAGAAAAGAAGGGGACCTACAGCGGGGGAGAAGCAGTTGGGCATGACGACAGGCGACAAGAGGAGGCGGGAGGACCATGGCGGCCCGTGTGCCGGAGTGACGCACATCGTTGGCTGTGCATCGCCTCCGGAGGAGGAGAACAGGAAACGACGCGGCCACAACGACATCGCAGCTGTGCCAGCGCCCTCACGAGGCCTCGCACGACCTAGCACAGAGGGGAGAAGGGAGGGCATTTTGTCTTATTCTTTTTTTCTTTTCTGTGTTTGTTGGCGGATGCGAGCAACCGGTGAACTCTGGGGGTCCTCCACAACGGCGACGCCATCACGGGAAGGGACGCGTGTTGTCTTCCACGCAAGTGCGCAACTAATTTACATGGCAGCGAGGGCGGAGAAGGAGTGGCGAGTGAAAACGCCGAGCACACTGAGATACGGGGGATTCGATGTGTTGTGCCTCTTTAAGGATGTGTGGAGCCCGATTCACTTCTTGCTCGTGCGCGTGTGCTGGCTAGTGGACGCCGCAGGTCCGGGTACGGGCCGGCGGCGGAGACGATCACGGACAGACATCAGCACGACGCCCAGCATGTTGCGTCCCGTGCCGTTCTCGTTGTCGCCCCAGAAGTCGTCCATCGCGGTGTGGTAGACGAGCAGCTTATCTTCCGTCGCCAGCAGCACGCGTCGTGCGACTTCGTTCTGCTGGAACTTGAAGTAGTTGCCCAGCAGCATGACATCAATCTTCACGCGGTTCCAGTCGGCGTGCTGGCAGCCTTTGGCCTCCGCTTCCTTCACTAGCCGCTCCAGCTCCCACGTGCTTGCGACGGTGTGGATGCGCGCCTCATACGGCGAGTCGCGGAAACGCTCGCACAGGAAGTAGTGGTGCAACGAGAGGTACTGCCTATGACGCACCACGAGCTGCTGGGGCGAGAGAGGGCTGAGCACACCATACTCAGGATCCTCTGGTCCGTTGAAGCGCACCACAACAAGCTTACCGGTCATGACAAACGGTACGTATGTGTGTGTGTGTGTGCGCGCGTGTGTGAGGAGCGTCTTGAGAGAGACGTGCAAGCGCACAAGCAGTTGTGGTGAACTACGTCGACAGAAAGTAGATGAGGAGAGAGCGAAAGAAGAGAGAAGAGAAGATGGGGTTAAAGAGGGGCAAGGCAAGCCAAATCAGTTTGTGGAAAGAGATGGCGTGGCGCGGTCGGACGATGCACGAGCTTACATCGAGGGTGGAGTACGCCACGCCGAGAGCAAGGCAGGCTCGTGCGCGCACATCACCTGAGTAGTGCCGGTTCAGGATGACGCGCTGCAGCGGCCACGGGTCGGGAATCGCACGGCACCCATCGCGGTGAAAGCACAGCGGGAGGCAAGTGACGGGAAGGCACGCTGGGGTGGTGAGGCGCGAACGCAGCCGCACCTACATACCCCACACGCAGTCGCTCCCTTCTCGGCCGCGCGTGCGTCTGTTTTGTTTGCAATACTGTTGTTTGGGTATCAATAAAGTGTCCACGGCAGATCACCTCGTGCGTGACATGTAGGAATTCACAAATGCGGTGCAAGAAGAACAGAAAAGAAGCCGAGCGTGCACACGTGTTCATCCACATTTTCGTTTTTCTCTCGTTGGCTGGTTGTTGTTTCTTTTCGTCTCTTGTACACCGATTGCACGACTCCTTTCCGCTCTTTTGGGGAGGCTTCCTCCCAGCCAACAACAGGTCGTAATAAATGTGCGCCATCGCAGTGAGCAGAGACACTGAGTCAGGCACGTGTTGTGTGTGTGTCTGGCATGTTAGTCCTTGCGCAGCTCAAAGGTTTCGGTGGTGACGCCGTCCTTCGTGATGACGTGGAACACGACTGCGTCGCCGGTGTGGATGTCTCGCTCGCAGGCACTCGTCAGGGCGTTCTTGAGTGTGTGCAACGCTTCATCCACGGTGAGCTGCACGGGGCCCTTGCCCTGCATGTGCTCCCGTCGCAGCAGGCAGTCTAGCAGAGGCTCCACAAAGCTGGCCGCACTGCCGCCCGTGCCGTACTCCAGCGGCTCGGTACTGCCCACGGCGTCGTAGCTGTAGCAGACACCCTTGCCCTCCTCGTCAAGGCCTACAATCATGTTGAATGTGTAGTAAGGGAAGAAGCGGCGCTGGTAGAGCAGCGTGGAGAGCAGCTGAGCAATGGCGTTGGTGGACGGCGTCTTGCCGCCGTTGTTGTACCGGTACCACTGGATGCGGAATTTGAGCATCTGCTGAAGCTGCAGGCGATCCGCCTGCATGCCGCAGCTCGCCATGTAGGTCTTGTCGGTCAGCTTGAACAGCTTCGTCGTGTCATGACGCGTGTGCAGGCAGAAGTCGCCGTTCAGACGCGTGTCGCCGGCCACGACAACGAAGTCCTTCCCGGCGATGGCCGACGTGGTACCGCCATTGTCGGTGTAGGGACTCCATTCGTGCTGCTTCGCCCCTTGTTTGGGGAGCTGCAGCACGGAGCTCTCGAGCTTCTTGCTGTAGTAGTGCTGCCCGTACTCGGCGTGGTCCTCAATCATCTTTGTCAAGCGGTGATTAAGAGACACAAAAAGAAGACAAAAGCAGATAGAGAGAGAGAGAGAGCGAAAGCAACTCTGCACTAATCGGCTAGGGTGACAAGGGGAAAGTGGGTCGTCGAGCAAGGCGAACGAACGGTGGAAAGGTGTCGCGGCGCGAGGCGTGAAACCAGTAAATCACTGGTGTCAGTATCGCGGCGTTGGAGCGCGTTGTGGCACACGTGTGTGGAGGATGCAGAGGCAGAGACAGAGAATGGGGGGTTGAGGGAGTGTGTGTGAGAGAGAAAGAGAAAGAGCGTGGAAGGTGCGTGCTAGCCTGATGAAACAGCGGCCGGGCGGGGGCGCCATCCTCCACGACAGAAGCAGCTGCCGGCGTGGCCGAGCCAAGGGTGATAAGAGAAAGAGGAGGCGCACGCGAATCAACTCTAGCGCACGTCGGTTCGTCACGCACAGGGCTTTCCGCCGCTGCAGGGGGTACGCGAGCCTTGGCCTGTTTGGTGGGGTTCTTTGTTTGTTTTTGAAGGTGTTCCTCAGTGCGTGAGGGCGTCTGGCCGCGTCGCGGCCGTTGTGAGAAAAAGAAGATAACAACAAGATGGAGGTTGGGTAGTACGCGCCGATGCGCTCAGTGGTCAGGCCTGGCCATGCCGCTGGGCCTCTACGTGTCGCGCCGCCCTCCTGACAGGTTGTAGGCCAGAATGTCGACCTCGATCTGTCGCTCCTCTACGCGCTTGCGGTAGTGCTCTCTGGCGGCCTCGCACGCCGGGCAGGTGTCGCCGCGAGCCATGACGCGGCGAGCTTGCTGATAGACCTCAAAGAGAAGAAGCCCGCCAAAGCCCACCGCGAAGAGAAGCCACATGCTGTAGTTCTGCGAGCCCTCGTGGAAGCCGTAGTCACGCGTATTGAAGATCTCCCACGGCCGCTCCCGCGGGCGCCGAGCCTTCGGGAGGCGAACGAGAAGGCGGCCCGTCAGACGCAGCATGCGCCGCCTCGACGGTGTGTTTCCGTGTTGCTCACGTGCTACCGTGATGCCTGCCGACGCTTTCAACGTCTGCAGATCGGCCGGTCAACGCTACGCAAAGAAAGAAGTAAAGAGGGAGGCACATCATGGGGAGGGAGGAGGAAGAGTGAGAAACGTGGCGTCGTGAGGTTGAAGAACAAGACGCCATGAGGCCACGGATGAGCCTGTGTGTGTGTGTGTGTGTGTGTGTGTGTCCGTTGGCGGTGCGATTCTGCCTCAGGGCCGCTCGGCGCTGTCTCGTCGACGTCTGCGACACGCCGCTCCGCACGCGCTGAGCGGGTAGTGACGCCGCCACACGGCGAGTACAGCTTGTGTGCGAGGTAGGTTGCTGAGACGCGCCGACAGTCGCTGTTCTCTTCACGCACTTTTGGGTGTGGTTCGTTGTTCTTGTCGGCGCCGCTTTTCCGATTAATGTTGAGGGGAAGGAACAGGACTTTCCTCAGTGCCTCCTAACGTGATGGGCTCCATCTGGTGAAAGGCGCGGAGTGCCGTTACGCGTACGAGTTAGTGTTGCGCGGAGTCCAGGCGGACTCACGCGTGTTGTCGAAGATGCTCGATTTCCTGTGCTACCGCTCAGTTCTCGAGAACAAAGTTAGGGATGAACTCGTTGATCTTGTAGTGCGTGTCGCACTCAGGGCACACGAGCTCACCGTTTTTGACGGCAACCATGTTCATGACGTAGTGCAGCTGGTGCAGGAGCGGAGAGTCATCGGAGAGATCCGCATCCTCCAGCGTTTCGGGCAGCGGAGTCGGGTGGCTACTGGACAGCTCGCTGTGCTTCTCACTCAGCGCAGCGAAGGCCTTGACAAGGTAGGAGTAGTCAATACGCGCGAGCATCCGGCGGGTGAACTCGGCGTCGTACTCGACGGGAATCACCTCAACCTCATCTGCGCTCACGTCGAGCGGGAACGACTCGCACTTGAGGCACGCGAAGAAGTTTTGCGTGAGAAGCCGCATTGGGGGTGGGTAGTCGGAGGGCGAGCAATGGGAAGTGCGGTTGATGGCTTGGTGACGGGAGCGGGGCACAGAGAGGGCATGTGTGTGGGTGCACAAGAGAGAGAGAGGGAGACGAGAAGGTTGACAATAGCCGAGGAGGAAGAGGAAAGGTGGGCGACAGATAAGTGATAGTGCGCGTTCGTTGGTACTCCTCCGCAGACAGGTGGAGCGTTGAGCGGTGCGAGCGGCGCACAAGAGAAAGGCGTGAAGGAGCGCGAGTGGGTGCCTCCTTCTCTCTCGGCTAGGGATGTGTTCTTGGGGCCATGTCGGCAGTGGTCACGTCGGCGTCACGTGCTAATCGAACGAGAATGGGGATGAGAAGAAAAACAAAAAGGGCAAGACGAACACAGACAACGCGCGGTTGTCGCGCGCCACGTTCAACAGCAGTGTCATCCCTCCCTTCGAGGAGGTGTGTCACTGGGCCTTTGACGGGCGGAAACCATAAGGAGACGGTGTGGAGCGCACCGTAGCCGCGTCCGGCAGCGCATTCAACAAGTCCAGCACCGAGAATCCGGCCGGAGCAGCGGCGGTGGCGGCGGTGGGTGCCATCTGCAGACGGTGAGGCCGCGGCGGGACCGACGACGCCGATGGGGGTGGTGGTGTGGAGTCTGGTGTGACGTCAGCAGCGCCGTCGACAGCGTCATCCACGAACACCTCGATCGTGGGGGACTCTGGGGCCACGAGAGGGTCCTCGCCGCCATCGTCCACCTGCGGCTCCTCGTGCGTCGAGAGCGGGTGGTCCCGAGGGGCGGGTGCGTTGAGCGGCGTGCTGTCATCGGCAGCGGGCGTTGGCTCGGAGGTCGGTGCGCGGTGTCCCGGTGTGGGTGTTAGCGGCGGCAGCAGCACGCGGCGGCCACCCACCCCCGCCGCCACCGACGGTGAGAGCGACGGTGACGTGAGCCGCCTGGTGGCACCCTGCGACACGCGTCGGCGTCCCTCAGCCGGCGCCGAGGTCGGCTTTCTCTCCGCCTCGGCCGTCACAGCCGTGGCCAGTTGCGTCCGTGCATAGGCCTCGAGCATCTGGCGCAGGTGCGCCGTCACCACGTCGGCTGTGAGTGCGTCATCCGACGAGCTCCCGCGCGGGGGCAGACCCAGACACCGGCGGAAGAGGTCATTTTCACGCTCCAGCTCACGCAGCGTTTGCCGCAGCTGAAACCGCTCGGCCTCTTGAACGTTCACGCGCCGCACCGGTGCGGCGGCGATGCAGCGGGTGCGTTGAGCGTACCTGAGCGTCTTCAACGACTCCTCGTAGAAGCGCGAGGACGGCGTCACGCACGCGACCATCAGCGTGCGGCAACGACCGCCAAGACTGTCCATGAGGAGCCGCGTCAGGACGCTCGAACGGTACGGCACGAACTCCTTCTTCGCCTTCTTCTTTGTCTGTGCGTCCTTGGCGAGGCCACGTTTCTTCTCATCGCCGCCACCTGATGCCGCCTGTCGTTCCTGTCGAGAGAGGCTCTCGATGACATGGCCGAGGGCGAAGAGCGACTTGTTAATGGACTTGGTGTCCTCGCCGTCGCTACCCGTCTCGCTCAGCCGCTCAGAGCCGGCGAGGTCGACGAAGGTGAGTTTGCCGTACGTGCTTGGTGAGCCGTCCCGAAAGCTCGTTTCGATGTACACGGTGAACAGCACGTGGGAGCGGCTGCTGTCGGCGTTGAGAAGGTGGCCGGCGCGGTGCCGACTAGCCTGGCCTTGGCGCAGCACCATCAAAAAGTCCTCCACAGAGCGGCACTCGACGAGCAAGCAGTTTTCCACAAAGAACGCGTTTGCTGCCGCGGACCAGCGGCACTTGAGGCCGCTCGTGCCCTGCAGCAAGTCGTCGAGCGACTCGTTGTAAAGCTCCACGTACGAGCACTTCGCCACGGCAGACAGCACGTTCGGCTCACCACGGCGTGCGGCCAGTCGCCCCACAAGGTAGTTGACTGCGCGGTACTGCAGGCCGTCTTCAGTGACCAGCACGGCTGGCTCCGCATCGCACGTCGCCGCTTCTGCGCGCACGGCAGGCTCCTGCGGATCGGCCGAGAGGGTTCCTCCGCTCAGAGTGAAGGTCTTGCCGCTGCCGGTCTGGCCAAAGCAGAGAATCGTGGCAGCGAGGCCATCCATCGCGTCGTCGCAGTAGTCGGTGATTTGCAGCGCCGCGAAGGTCGCCTCCTGGCTCGCCGCGGGGCCCAGACACATGTCCAGACGGAACTCCTGCACGCGGTGCTGAGCCGACTGGGCGGCGCGTGCACGCGCGCTTTCGATGCCCTTTGACGCGGCTGGGCGCACGCGAGGGCCGCGCAACACCGCTGAGGACCCGTCCCGCCTCTCTGCATCTGACGTTGTCAACGGCACGCACGCGCGGAGGCCAAAGCCGGGCCCGCCGATCTCCTCCTCGAGCGAGCCCGTGCGTATGGAGGGCGCCGGGGCACCCATCTCACTGAGTGGAATCAACGACAAGCAGGCGTCTTCTCCGCGATCGAGCTCGCTCGGAAGCAGCGGGCGGAGCCGAACCGCCGCTTGGATGTGGTGTGGTGCGACATCCGCCGCTGCCGACGAGTCGGCCACCACATCGCTAGGCATGACCCTATGATGGGGGAGAAGGAAACAGAGAGAACGGGGACACACAAGCCCAACGAAAAAGAAAAGAAGTAGCAGCGTAGGTGGCGAGAATTGGCACGGCAGTGTTGTCAAGGAGAAGGCCGCACCTGCCAGCACGGGGGTGCCGGTAGCAACGAGAAAAGAGAGGAACAGGAGAGAAGGGAGAGGTGCGGCAAGCGGGGGAGAGCACCGTAGGCACTCCAAAACTTTTTTTCTGGTGGTGTTCTCTACTAAATCTGCTGCCCACAAGGCAATGAGTAGATGCGCCGCACTCCGATGAAGACAACGAAACGCGTCGCTTGCCAAGAGGTGGTGGGTCGGGGCCCACGCCGAGCCATCGGAATCCCTGTCACCGGTCCTTCAGCTGATTGGTTCGTCCTTCAACGGCATTACGTACCGTGGTTCATGATGATGATGTGTGTGTGTGTGTGTGTGGAAAGAGTCGCGTGTACCACTCAGTCGCGAACGGCAGAGAGGACGTTGAATTACAAACTACATGGTTGTCCACGCCACAGGAATGGCGCACCCGCTGCAGCGTCACTGGTAAGAAAACAAACATCCTTGACATGTACATGACGTCGACTAGCCTTTTGCGCTGGGTCAATTAGCGTGACACAGCGGAGAGAGACGAAAGGGGGGCCATTCAGCACCCACGCGCACCGTGCACCACACCTCTGCTCTGATCTCACCCGCACTGAGCTACATCTTGCGGCGATTTCCGCCTTTCTTGAGACTGGCGCTGCGGCTGGATGGCTTTGGCACGTCCGCCTCATGTGCCTCAGCATCTCCAGGGGCGGGACGCATGCCTAGTGTAATCTCCAGCGCCTCTACACGCCGAAGGATCTGCAGCTCCCTCTCGGTCAGTTGGCTCTCGAGGCTTTGGTAGACGTCACGAACGGCGCTGCTTGTGCCCTCACGCTCAAGGTGCAGCTCCATGTCCTGCTCAAGCTGCGCCACACGTGCCCGCTCGGCCTCGTGTGCGCAGTGCTGTGCGTGCTGCCGCTCAAGATCAGCGAGTTCGCTCTCTTGGCAGGCGATGAGTGCGCTGATAGGTGATAACGTCGCTTCCGTGGCCAGGCCAGGGCCCTCCTCTTGGGCCACATCGGAGGTGTCACGGGACCGGCCAGTCGACTCTGACTTCTTCGCGCTGCTACTAGTGCGTGCCTTTCCTTGACCCGTCGCGGCCGTCGCCGAGCTAGTTGGTGCCACTGGGGGGAGGCCAGTGAACGTCGCGTGCCTGGCTCCCTCTGCGGTTGTCGTTCCATCCACCTCAGACATCGTCGCCGTCGTGAGGTGCACCCCCGGCATGGGCTGCTCAACGACAACGTGGAAGGCCGGGCCGACGTCCGCCTCTGACGCGTTCCCGGGTGGTGCGAGAGGCCGCTCACCACGCGTGAAGATCTGATACAAGTGCGTGTGCGGCAGCCACCCCTTCTGCGCAAAAAATGCAACCAGCTCCTCCACCTCCGGCTCACTCAGGAAGATGTTTTGCGGAGGCAGTGCCGCCACCGCCGCCAGTCGACGTTCCTCCTCCTCCTCTTCCTGCTGGAGCAGAAGGCGCGCGCGTTCACTCATCTTCTTCTTCCCCGCACCGGCGCCGCCGGCACCACTGGTGGTACCCTTCGCACCGGTGGCCGGCCCCACCACGGCGGCAAGTGCCGGGTCGCGCTCCTTCGGCTCACGCGGCACGAGCTCCCAGCGCCACCACGACTCGATCTCCTCCAAGGCGAAGCGTCTCAGCTCCTCCGCGAGCACGGTCAGGTACGGTCGCGCGGAACCAGCCTCGTCCACCACGCCGGGTGTCACCGCTGTGCCCTCGCCGGTTTCGTCGCCGATCTTGGGCGACGTCGCCGAGGCAGTGCGGGCAGTCGTCTTCGTCGTGTTCGGCGCCGGCTGCGTAGTCGGAGGGCCTTTGCGGCTGCCGCTGCCCGTAGCTGCTGCCGACGGACTGCGTGGACTTGGCGTGCCGCTGCCCGTGCCTGTCGTCGTGTCGAGCGCAAGGGTGGGCGGTGCAGGAGAGACGATGCAGTCGCCATCGACGCCGCTGCAGACGAGGGATCTGTAGTGCAGAAGCCAGGAAAGCACGTGGCGGGACTTCAGCGGGGAGAAGTCGTGGCGCGCGCAGTAGCGGACGGCCTCCACAAGATGATCGACGTGGATCTGCAGCTTGAGGTCTGTCCAGTACGCCTGCGGTGAGGCAGCGTCATGCACAGCGGCGCCGAGCGACGACGAGGACGGTGACGTTGTGGCCTGAGCAGTTCGGGCCTCACGTGATCGTAGCAGCATCGATGTCAGCTGCCACACGATATCCTCCTCGCTGGCGGCGGGCGGTGCCGCCTCCACGGACTCGTGCGAAGAGGCGGAGGTCGCACCCGCACGCGTGGCAGCCCTGGAAGACGTGCTGTGGTGGCTGGAGGCGGCCAAGCTGGTGCTGTCGCCAAGCGCGTTGGTCGAAGCAGACATCGGACGCGCCTCGCCGACGCTGGCACCGCGAGCGGCGCTGAGGAGCTCAGTCAAGAAGGCAAGGTCAGACAAAAACGACGGCGGCGCCTCGTGTGCAACGACGGCAGCCACGCCGTGTGCGGGCACCTCTGCGCGCTTGGCTGGCATCTTACGTGTGTGTGTGTCGAGTTTTCAGTGGTTGTACGCGTGTGCGGTGAGTGAGGTGAGTGAGGGGGACGCACCAATAACGCGCACAAGCGGGGCAGCAGAGAGACGAAAGGAGGGTAAAAGAAACCGACAAGTGTACTTTGCGCGCCAAGGGAGAAAAGAGGAGAAGAGGTGAGTGAACTTTATGTGTGTTTGTGTTTGTGTGTGTACGCGCGTTGTGCGGAGCTCGCCACCGTCCATGGTAGACGCTACACGCGGTAGGGCACAAACAGTTGTTTGTGCACATCTGCCAAAGTGCGTCGCTCTCCTTTCGCAGGTCGTCGCACAGCTGGAGGATTGCGATCCAGAGACGCACCGCGCGCACAATCGGCGCGTCCCGGTGAGCTACGGGCACGGCGCTGTGCCATGCTCAGCAGCTTGTGTCCGCGCCACACGCCACAATGTCACGCGTCTGCAGTTTCCGTCGTTGTAGCGCACATGGGCATCACGTCTGACAATATTCCATTCAGTCGTCCACGTATAAAATCTAGGTGGGACCAACAAGAAAAGGAGAAACAGTGTCATCTCCGCCTCGCTCATCACCACCGTCCGGGCCACGACATGCACGGAGAGCGACAGGAGAACGATGTGGAGAGGAAAAAACAGAAAAAACAGAAAAAAAGACTGCAGCGGGTGTGGTGTGTGTACGTCGCTGTCAGTAATCTAGAAAAGAGGTCTAATGCGTATGTGATGGTGTGTGTGTGTGTGTGTGTGTGTACAGGTGAAGGGGGTATGTGAAGGGAGCACGGTGGAGCCCCGAACACACGCAACACCACGCCACCGACACGGGGAAGAGAGGCGATGGCGCAGAGTTCGCAGTGGCGCTTTTTGGTGCTGCCGTTGGGTCTGTCCTGCTTGCCGTCTCAGGCGGTGGTCACCATCTTCAAGAATTGGTTCGCCTCCGTGACCGTGCGGAAGCCGAAGACGACCTGCGAAGGTCGCGCCGACGTGCGGATGACGACGGTAAACTGCCGTTCCTGTATGTCCTCGTCTGTCTGCGTCACGCGCGCGACAAACGCATCGAGCACACACGAGAGAGGCACGCGGATCGACTGGAAGCCACCGCGCGGGTTGCGCTGCTGCCAGTGGAGGCGATCGTGTGTGGGGTCGACAGACACGACGCTGGAGAGCCCGGTCTTGAATGTCCCAACAAGGCACCACAGGGGGCGACTGCACCGGCGCATGGGCACGCTCGGCGTCGCCGCTGTCTTGCCTCCGCTAGTGCCGGACGAGGTATGAAGCGATTGCATCTGGTCCTTGGCCTCCTCGTCCACAGGGAAAGCACCAGCGAAGAGGTTGTCGTCGACGGCAATGCTGCTGAGACCGCTGAACATGCCAGGGCATGGGCCATTGCGTGCGACAGTGGGGGCTGAGCGCGCCGGAGGCAGCGCTGGCGCCGACGGGGCCCGAGCCTGTGCGCTCGCCTTCGCACCGGTCGGTGCCGCCTTTGTGGGCGCGGCGGGCTTGCGGGAAGCGAGCAGTGTCGTCATGTACGCAGGCATGGCTGGCTTCCGTTCTTCGCGGCGACGGCGCTTCAGCGGTTGGAAGTCCGCCCCCTCGCTGTCATCGAGAAGGTCTCGGAAGTCGGCGCTGCTTGCGTGGCTGCTGCGGCTTCGCGTGACGGGAATCGTGCGGGGGAGCTTGAGGGAGCGGTTCGCCGTCTCGTTGCCGGCCGCCGCGCGGTGGGTGGCGGCACGGCTCGTGGACCGCGACAGGGCAGGCGCTCCTTGCGGCAGCGGCGGTGGCACGGAGAGACTCGTGGAGGCGGAAGGCGTCCGTCGCTGAGAGTCGGTGTGGCGACTCGCGGAGCGGGGCGGCGGAGCAGACGGCTGCTGGCCAAAGGGCCGCTTCAGCACGTGCGTGCCGGCCGCGTTCAGCGCCTCCTGGGCCCGCTCAATAGCTCGCTCATCCTCCTCCTCGTCGTAGACCAGGCGGCCGCGGCGCGCGTACGAGACAGAGCGTGAGGCGGCGTCGGCGGCGTAGGCGGCCTCGATGGCGGCTGCGCTGCGCACCGGAGCGGAGAGACTCCGCGACTGGCTCTTCACACTGGCCGGACGCGAGCCCGACTGATTGTGGGGTAGCGTCGCGAGCGCAGTACGTGCATGCTCGCCCCGACCGAAGCTCGATTGCTTCTTGAGAATGGACGAGCTGCCAGAGGTGGAGCGCTGGTGGCGGTGGTCCTTGGTGTGCGAGAACGTCTGCGTGTCGTCGTAGTCGTAGTCGCTATCGGTGTTGTTCTGTCGTCCTCGGCTCACGCTGCGGCTGTAGCACACAGAGCCGGAGTTGGGGGAAACAATGCGAACACGATTCACGCCACGGGGAGCCATGCCTGTCGAGAGTTGCTGGTGGTGTGAGAGGGATAAAGCAGAGAGCAATTCTAGTGTAGCGAAGAAAGAAAAACAATAAAGGCACAGACACGAGAAGGGAGAGCAGGAGAATCAAGCACGCTGAGTATCTATGTGTGTGTGTATGTGCTCGGTGAGACGGAGGCGCCTGGCTTGAGCAAACGAGGAATGAACAACCGGTAGGAGGAAACAAGTGTGTGCATGTGTGAGACGGGGCGGGGAAGGGGGAGGGGGGGGCATGAAGCAGCGCAAATGTGAATGGTAGCTCGAAGTGGGAAGTGAAAAGGGGGTAGCGGCGGCCTCATTCACACGAGCTCGCCAGAGCAGGAGAAAGAACCGTCTTTACGCCCTTTCCCGTCGGCGCGCTGTGGTTTGGCGTACCCGCGTGTGGAGCCGTCACGCAGCCGTGCAACCCCACGCGGAGGACTTGCAAGGGCGATCGAGTCGATCGGTCACGAGACAGCCGCAGTGAGTTTGGCGTGAGCGATCCTGTCGCACGCCACGAACGTCTCGATCTTGCGTGTTTCGCCTGTGGTGGCATTCAGCTTCCGACACTCCGGTGCGTAGAGAGTTGGAAAAAAAAAAGAAAGAAGGGAGGAATACGCGACAAGCACTGTGCCCTTCATGGGCCTACCGCCGTCAGTGAGAGCGGGGGAGAGACGGCACCGTCCCCTCCTCATCTCTGGCGCGCTCCCGGCTGCAGTGCCGGATTCCTCTTCACATCAACGCGAGTGGGTGCCTGAGTGCACGCGACCCGTCGTTCCATCTATCGCCGTTCGCGCAACGGCCAACCAAAGGGGCGTGGAGGCCTCTTCGAGTCCGGCCATCAACACTCCCTCGGCACTATGATTCGATGCTGTCTGACATCATCGGGCTCCCGCGGCAGCAGCATTGGCGCGTGCATGTGTGCGTGTGCGCGCCGACATCAGGCCGTGGGAGGCGCGTAGATGAGGTCAAAGTCCGCTGCGTCCACATAAAGCGGTTGGGGGAACTTTAGAGTGCTGTAGAAGGCCGCCAAGGACGACACCCACGCAGCAAAGTCTAGCTCGGTCAACGTCACCGACGCCACTACCGGCGCGACGTCATCGCCACGGGTGCCCTTCTGAGCCGCCTTTTTTCCCTTTGTCGGTGCCGTGCTGGGTTTGGCGTCCGCGTCGGGCACGACACTCGTCACTTGGCTCGCCTCTAGCAGGAAGACAGCCCAGCGGTTCTCGGGGCCGCCTGCCATCACGCGCGGGTCGACCAGCGGCAGTTGGCACCCGTCCTTCAGCTCCACCGCCACACCCGCGCGGTCCGCGCACACGAGCACCGACTCGACGGATGTGATGGGGAGCAGCGCGGAAAACACCGGTCTGTGCGCGTCGTCGGTCGTGCTCGTGGACTCCTCAGGCAGCGCGCGGGGGACGTCCATCGTCCACTTCCAGTGCGTGTGGGTGAAGGACAGCCGGAACGGCGCAGCTTCACAGACGGCGTCCAGCGTCATGGGAGCCGGCGCGGCCGTCGGTGTATCGTGCTCATCCGCGCGCTTCGCCCCTTTGTTGTTCTTTCTGGCTGGCTGGTTCTTGGCCGGTGAGTGCGTGCGTGCGTGCTTCGTGCCCGGTCGGCGCTGATCTTTCTGCGGGGTCTGCGCGCCGTCCACCGTGACCCCGGCGAGCATGCACGTGCCGACCAGGGCCGACTCTGGAACGTGAAAGCGGTGCCCGCCGAGGCGGAGTGCGTGGAAGTGTACGGTCGCCGGCGGAGGGGCGGACTGAGCGGGGATGTCGAACAGGTCCAGCACCGTCATCGCGTCTTGTGCCTCCGTCGTCGAGGCGCACAGCGAGAGCCGCGCCGCCACCGTGCCGGAGCGCCGTGTGGCGCTGCCTTCGGCGCTGGTGGCGCGGTCATCGCGAGCGGCCGGTGTGGCGGAGGCGCGGGGGCCCTTGGCTGCCGTTGCCGGTGGCGAGCCGGGTGACGCCTCCAGCGCGTCGCCGTGGAAGAGAGCCTGAGGAACGTCAGCGGGAGAGAAGCTCGGCCGGCCGGTGGAGGCGTCGCCGGCATTGACCGGCTGTCGCGTGCTTGGGGTCGGCGTGCGGTACGACGGCCCCGCCGGCGCGGCCGGCTTGCGGAGTGACTGAAGTGCCGTTTGCAGCAGTGCACGTTCCGCCTCGTCAAGTGCGGCGCTGGTTGGCAGCAGCACCGGTGTCGCCTCGAAGGCGTGAGAGGCCATGCGGTCCTTGGCATCAGCCGTTGCCGTGTCCTGTGTGGTCATGCCATCCACACACCACACCGCCAGTTCAGGACCTGCGAAGGCATCGTCTGGAATGGCGTCGCCGACCTCCACATCGCGCATCCCTCCAAAGATGACGGTGTCACCGTCTTTCAGTTCAACAGGATCGGTGCCGCCCACGCGCCGTCTATTCACGAACGTACCGTTGGAGCTGCAGAGGTCGCTGATGAACAGCCGCGGTGTCGGCACGGGACGAGACTCTGGCGTGTGCGGTGTGTCCGTCGACGACCGCGCTGGTGTGTTCTGGTTCGAGGACGCGCTCGGTGTGACACAGTAGAGGTTGCACTGGACCTGCGAGGCGAAGACGAGTCGCGGGTCCAGCACGACGTGGCAGTGTGGTGCGCGGCCGACGGTGACGGGCGAGCCATCCAGCGGCACGTGCACCGTCACATGCCGGGCGACGCTGGCGGGGCCGCGCGTCAGCACGAGCGTGAACGTAAGCGCGTCGTCGTTCATGCGTAAATGGTGTGTGTGGGTGTGTGGAGAGGGGGATGTATCTATCTGTGTCTGCCTGTCTCTGGATGTGCTTCACGGTAGTCCGTGGTGGCACAGAGGCGAAGCGAGAGGTGGGTGAGAAAGAAAAAAGACGAGAAGGAGGAGAAAAACAAGAAACAAAAGATGTCTTTGTGTTTCACTCTATGTGCGACAAAGGGAAGCGAGAGGAGCGTAGTGGTGCGCGAGTCCCCTCAATAAAAACAAGAGACGGATGTGATGATACTGCGAGGTGTGGAACGGCACCACGACGTCGTCATTGACGGATGAAAAAAAAAAGAGGGCAGGAGAGCACACGTTGAGGGAGGGCAATGGGATTTGTTTAACAGAGGCGCACACGAACAGTGTGGCCGTTATGCGTCTCACTTCCTTTTTTGGTGGTGCGCGTGTGCTTGTCTGTGTGTGAGCGCCTGTGCCGGTGTGCTCAGGCGCCACACGGGGAAGCACTTCAGGGCGGCTGCCGTCCGTAACTACGACACGCAGCACGAAAGAGCAAATTGTCGCAGAGAGCCAAAGTCGGCGGGAGGTTCTATCGCACTTCCTGTTTTGGTTTTGTTTTGCGTTGTTTGGTTTGGTGCCACACGGCGGCGTCAAGTCCCCCCATCACGGTGCAGGGTACATGTGATGCACACGATGAAGAGGGGGAGCGGGCTACATGTTCATGGAGGTAGCGGTGGAGGTGTGCGCCGGGGCGTTCTTGGTGAACTTCTGTGACCGGCCGTACTGTGGCCTTGACAGGCCATCGCGGTTGGTGTTCTTGCCGTACTCGCCATTGCAGGTCGTGTAAAGTGGATTCACCTTGGACTGGCCGAGCAAGCGGCTTTGACGTGAATGAGCGCGCGAGCCCGCGAGCTGCTCCACCTCCTCGTTCACGTTGAAGCGCGGACGATCGAGACAAAACGAGCGAATACAGAGCAGCTCGAACTCCTCGTCTGAGGGTGTTGTTGCTGAGATGCCCAAGTAGTACGCCATCAGCTCCTCGGCCGTCAGCTCGGCGCCACACACGCCCGTTTGCGGATCGACGAAGACATCGAAGAACTCAGCGGCGACGTCATCGGCCTCGCGCACGCCAGACACAACCTGCGGGTGGCGCATGACGTCATACTCGCGGTCAAGCGTGTCGACGGGAATGGCGCCCGTCTTGTGTGGATCCAGCTTAGCGAGGATGAGGTCCACCACGTGGCGGCGGCGCGGGCTAAAAAAGGAGAAGAAGCGCTGGAAGAAGGCGTCAAGGTCAAAGGTCTGCTCGCCGCCGCAGGCATCGCACATGTCTGCGTACTCATCGTCGCTAATATATACGCTCTGCTGTCGCAGAGCTTCACGCACAGCGGGGCCCGTGCAAGGGCTTCCCAGCGGGCGCACGCAGGCAACCAGGCGCCAGAGCTGGCGCTTGCCGAGCCGCTCCACGCCCTTCACGACGATGGTGGCAGCAAAGGCGGGAGCCGTTGTCTTCTGCGGAGGCGGTGTGGTGGGCATCTGAGAGCCTGTGCGTGTGTGTTGTAGCGAAGCAGCTGTATAGCCGTGGTAGAAATCTTTGTGTGTGTGCGCAATAAATCAAGAAGAAAAAGGGAGGCAAGTGAGGGGTCCGAATAGATGTCGGGTAGAGCATAAGACACCACAAAGCAGCGGAGAGGTGTTGCCGGGAACGGTGTTGAGAGTGGTTGTCAACTGTGCCTCATGGTTGAGCGATGTGGAAGAGAGAGAGGGGTAGAGCGTTGTGCGGACACACACCTGTGCATCACCTGCGGAACCAATCAGTGCCGGCACCGTGCAGTGGTGTCGCGCACACACGACCATCAGTAGGCGGCGTGTGGGTGGCCTCTGAGACGGTGTGAGCGTGGCGTCTGTGGGCACATCCAGGAAGCACGTTCGCTCTTATTCTTCTTTGTTCGCTGCCATCTTCCAGGTAGCGTATTAAGCACAAACAGTAAGCAGGAGACCACACGCGTGCGCACACACGCCACCCTCTGTAGGAAACACGGGACAGAGAGAGCGCGCACGCACCGTTGTGCACCTGTGCGGTCATCGATTAGTGCTGCTTCTTCGCCTCGTTCGTCTTCTTAGGCATGAGGACGAGCAAAGCGGCGCTCACGACCGCGCCGGCTAGGGGAACAGCCGGCAGAGCGAGTGACGCCGCCGTGCCGGCGAGCGCGCTGGCGCCAACGGCCACCAAAGACACAGGGGAGACCGGTGCGGCGCCTTCATCGGGCACGCCACCAATGCGTCGCGCCGCCGCCAGCGAGCCGACGAGAGACAGAAACGCCTCAGCGGCGGAAAGGACGGTGACGACCTCGTAGCCGAGGCTGTTCATCGTGTGATACCAGGAGATCCAGCGGTACAGCACCGTGTACGTCAGGCACCACACTGTGGCCACAACGGCAGCGGTGTCCCCGTCGCCGGCCTCACGCAATTTAAGTGCTTTCATGGCCTTGTTGTCGTGCAGAATAAAACTGAAGAAAGCGGCCTGCACGAGTGGCATGATAAGGCCGTGCACGACGGTGGTCAGCGTGGCACTGCCCGGCGCCGCACCGATGAGTAGTGACTCCGCCAGCTGCAGCACCACGCACAACAACGTCAGCTTGATAGTGCGTGAAAAGTAGATAGCGTGGCCACGGATCATCATCGCAATGGGCAGCACCATCAGCGCATAGATGGTAAAGTTGGAAATAATGCCCATCGCCCTCGGCAAGGTGGTTGGCTCTGGGGAATGCGGCTATGATTCAATCGTTCAGTGTGCAGTGCCTCCCAGAAACGGTCGGCTGTCGTCCAGACGCTGGGCAAGAGAGAACAATCACACGGGAAGCAGCACAAGGAGAAAAGCAAAAGGGCGTGGAAAGCAGTCGGTGAGGAAGACAAGAAGGAGAAGACAGTGAAGTGAGGGTGACGTGTCAACGTCGTGTGCGGCGATGCGCGGCCTTGGGAACCGCCCCGTGGGAGGGCCACACGCACCACGCATAGACGTAGAGCGAGCGAGACAGAGAGAAGACACTGCTGCGGACTGTCGGTAGCGTGCAGAGGCGCGCAGCTCTATCTCTGTATCCTCCGCACACACAGACGCACCGAGTTCTCAGTACTCGAAACGCAACACGAGTGCAAAAAAAAAAAAAGAGAGAGAGGAGAAGAGATGGCGGGATCACCGCGTCGTTCCTTTTTGCTTCCTTTTGTTTGTTTGTGTGCGACATGGCTGTGTCAAGATGTGTGTGAGAGCCGCGCACATGAGCAGACCTGTGAGAGAGGAGCGCCTTGCCACCACCGCTGCTGGTGTGTGTGTGTGTGTGTGTGCGTGTGTAGCTACGTTGATATTTTTTTTGAATATGCACTTGTGTGTGGGGCTGACACGGCTCGGCTTTCCGCGCCGAACGATCTGCGCGCGCGTACTCAGCCGTCGCGCTTGCCTTGCCGGTTACGTGTCAGTGGGTGCGGAGGCCGTGAAGCGAGAGGCCACGCCCAGCACAGCCTCCGCCACCTCAGGCCAAAGGCTGGTGTCGGCGCCGGCACTGAAGAGCATCGCCTGGTTATTCGCATAGCATAGTGCCACCGCCACACGCACCGGCGCCTGCGTTTCCTCGTCGAGCTCGTCGTCGGTGGTGTCCCTGTCACTGCTGGTGCCTGCAGCCGTCGCCGACGGCTTCCGCGTGGGCGGGCCACCCTTGCTGTCACGTGCCGCTGATGCTCCCGAGTCCGTTGTGGTCGGTGTGGCGTGTCCAAGATAACTGGCCGGCGGCGGCGGCGGTTTGTAATAGGTGGAGAGAGGATTCATGCTGCCCACCTCCTCTTCCAACGTCAGGGCGCGACTGGACAGCCACTCGGAAGTCGCCACGGAAGCCGCGTCGACGTTGCCATCATCCGTGTAGGTGCTCGCGACAGGGGCGGCGATGTCGCTGACACCGTTGACCGTGCTACTTGTCGTCGTGTAGCAAAAGCGCAGTGCGGGCAGTCCGTTCACGGTCGTGCGCTCCCACTGGCAGATAGACGCCTCCTCGGGCAGTTCTGCCAGGAAGGTGCGGATCATGTGCTCCAACACGCGCGCAGACGAGCGACGACGAGGAGGTCTGCTCGCCCGCGAACCCGTGGTGGACTTGCTCACACCGCCTCCGGCACCGCTGGGGCCAACGCGAGGTCCCAGCGCCTGTGTGGACGGCGTTGTCGTGCCACTGACACTGCCGTGAAGGCGCACAACCGGGAACGTTCGCAGGAGTACGGTGATCAGCGCGTGTTGCTGTGGCAGCCACGTTCGCACGACAGAGAGGGGATCGCCCAGGAACGGCTCCTCCACGGTTTCATGCGCGCTGATGCGCATGGTGAGGGTGAAGGGAAGAAGCTCGTGGCGGAGGCTGCAGTACGTCGCGGTCGTGCCTTGGCCGTAGTGGTTGCCGAGGGAAATCGAGTTCACCGTCGACGTGGACAGCTCCACGAAGTTCTGAAAAGGGTACTGTGCACACGGGGCGATGACGTGCACCGCGACGCAGTCGCCTCCGACTGAAAGGAAGAAGCAACTCCAGAAGATCGGCACGGAGTCCCCGGCCGTATCCCCGGCCGTCGGCGGACTGAGCAACGCCGCGCCGAGGCTGCCTCGGGTCACGTACGCCGGCTCAACGAAGAAGGAGCCGTGCAGTGTCGTCGATGACGGAGCGTGCCCGTTCACGCTCGTGTCTCCGCTCGCGCCGTCCTCCTCCTCCTCCGCACTGGTGAAGTTGCCGCCCAGAGACGCCCGCACACGATAGGGCCGCACCGTGAATGCCCCGTTGCGACCGCTGTCGAGCGGCGGTGTGGTCTCGTCCTTCGCGCGCAGCCGCGGCATGACCAAGGTGCCACTGGATGCATCAGCCTGGCCCGTGATGCGCAACCCCAGTCGCATCATCGTGCTGTGCACATGTCGTTCCATGCATTGCATCCAACGTGTGCCGCTCTGCGGTGCCGTCCCAGTGGCCCCACTGCCCGAGGTGGGTGAGGAGCCTTGAGACGTGATCGGTGGCAAGGCCGTGCATGGCTCGTGGAGCGCCATGACCATGACATCGCATGCGCCTCGGTTCACGGCAACCATGAATGGGCTCACGTCACCGACCGCACCTGCCAGACCATCTAGAGTCGGTCCCTGGGAACGCGTGTGTCTTTGGAACAACCCTGTCAGTGCATGCGTCGCGTCAGCACCTTCGCTGTGGTGGGCCCCGCTACGCGCCCTGTCACTGCTCAGAAGCCGCTGCTGCAGCGCGGCACTTACGCTGTCAGCGACAGTGAAGTCGAGGGGCAGCCGCATGCCGAAGCCCAGTCGAGGCTCAGACACAAGCAGGTACGACGGCGACACCTTGGGTGGCGTGAAGCGAATCGAGCGGATCAGCTCGTGAAAGGCGGTTGGCACAATGGAGCGCACACGCGTCGGGGCGGTGTACTGCACTGTGACGGCCAGCCGCTCCTGCGTCAGAAAAACAGCAAGTGTGTAGAGCAGCGCGTTGTTCTCGTCAACGTAGCAGTACTCCACCTGCGGGTGCGGTGTGTTGCCGATGCGTGTGGTGCCTGTGGACAAGACCTGGGCGCAGTCGGCCACCTTCTCGAGGCTCGCTTCCATGTACTGCGCCGAGCTCTCTGGCCGGCGCGTCTCTTCGATAGTGATGGCGATGTGGTGCTCCTCCTGTCGCAGAGAGCGAAGCGAGAGCAACACGAGCGGCGCCTGTCGCTCCTCACGATCAACGGCAAACAGGATAGGAGAGAAGGGAATACGCACGCCGAGGTGGTCGTCGAACCACTCGACGAGGTTCGCCGTGTGTCGTCGCACATGCCGCTCCGCGCAGCGCGTGAAGTAGTTGCGCAGAGGCAGTGCCTGTCGCACGCTCGCGGCCACCGTGCTCGCACCGCCACCGCGAAAGGTGCTCAACGCCGCTTCGGTAGCGGCTCTCTCCGCCGCCACATCCTCTAGACTCCCTCCACGCGGGCTGAGCTCGGCGCCGCGGCCACCCACGCCCGTGCCGTACCGACCACCGTCCTCACCGCTGCGCCGACCCTTGGTGCCACGCGCTGGCGACGGTGCGGCGCGGGTGTTGGTCCAGTACACGGCCGCGGTGAGGCCAACGGCGCAGAGCGCGAGCGCGAGCGTTGTCACCACGTTCGACGGACCTGCCTGGCCGCCCGCGGGGGAAGGAGACGACATGGCAGCCGTGCACCGCTCAAGGCACTGGGGCTGGACCGGGGAGACAATAAAAATGTGAAGAAGAAGGACAACAAGAGAGGATGAGGCGTGACACGGCGAAGGTCAAACAAATCAGCCCCGCTTTCGCCCCGAGGCACAACAGTCGACGGCCGCGGTGCGGTGTCGGCGTGAAGTGAGATGTGTGCGGGAGTGCTCTCTCTCTCTCTACTCACTGGCGTTACCGAGTTCCCTCTTCTGTCATCGCGTGTGCATATGTGTGTGTGTGTGTGTGTGTGTGCGTGGAGAAAGGAATATACAAACGAAACAGGATGAGATACAGTGGAAGGAGTAAGCGCGTGGAGTGCGTAGCGTGTATGGGAGTGCGTCCAGATGAGTCACCGCGGAAAGTCAGGCGCGAGTGCCGCGTATTCATCGCATCTCGCTGCTGACGACAGGTGCCATTCAACTCTCCCCCCCCCCATCAGGGTGATAAGAAGAAAACGAAACGAGCGCCTTCGTTCGTGTGCGCATGCGTAGCCACCCTCTGGCTCAGTGCGCACGACGGTCAAGGAAGTCCGTCGAGGGTTAATAGGCTGTCTACGCAACCGAGGGAGTGCATGTGTATGTGTGTGCGTGTCTGTGTCTGTGTCTGTGTGTGTGTGTGGGTATGCGCGTGAATGGATGCACTCGTGTCATGACCTCAGTTTTTCTCGAGAGAGAGAGAGATTGTTCATAAAAGAATCACAGCCGCGTAGACGGTGCGACAGACCTTCCGACGAGGATGTTGTGCACAGGTGGAAGGCCACGAAGTCGTGCGCCGCGCATCCGCACACGACGCTCCGAGGTTCTGCCAGCGACGGCGAAAGTCACGCAACGCTGGCCAACGTTGGGAGAGCGCGAAGGTGGGCGGGCGGGAGGCACCGCACAAAGCCAACAACCGTTAAGGAGAGAGGGGCACGGAGAGGGAGAAGGGGAGGCCACCGAGATCTGTCCAAGCGATCTATACGCTCGCGAGCGGGAACCGTACGCCACGGTGCACTCTCACCCGTCTCTGAGCAGAAGCAGAAAACAGAGTGCTCTAGGGATGCACTCTGTGTGTGTGTGTGTGTGTGCGTTGCCAGTCTATTCCTTTCCTCCCCTTCTCCCTCGCGTCCTTCGTTTTTTGTTTTCTCTGAAGTGCGGCTTGCGGCGTCGCCAGCGGCCGTCGGACCGGGCGGGGTGACGGAGGCGGAGAGGAACGGGCGTGGGGGAGTGAGAGAAGACGTTAATCCTCTTCTGGGGCAATGTCATCGCCGGCCTGTACATAGGAAGGATCGACACGCGCCAGTTGCGACCGGAGAGTGTGGATTTGCGCATTGCGGGTGGCGAGCAGCTGCTTGACCTGCTGGTACTGCGTGGATTGATTGAGTCGCGTGGCGAGATCGCGCTTGGCCTCTGCCACTTCCACACGGAGCTGGTGCACGACCGCCTGAAGGTTGTTGTCCTGCCCCTGGCAGCGGCGGGCCAACTCCTCGGCCATGCGCTCCTTGCTGTTCATCGCATCCTGCATGCTGAGAAGCTGCTCCGTGTCTTCAGAGCGGCCACCCATCACTTTCACGTAGGCGTCGGAGACCTGCTGCAGCTTCGCCTGAAGTCGGCGGACCTCGTTGTTTGCCTCCGCAAGCTGTCTCGCCGCCTCGCCACCGGCGTCGGCGACCGTCAGCGGCGCCAGGCGGCCGGAAGGGCCGGAGAGCAGCTGCTTGCCGTGCCCGCCCATGGCACTGACCCCGCCTGCATCCGTGAGCACCGCAGGGGCATTCACCTCCAGGATCACCCGCTGGCGGTCGGCATCACGCAAGACAGCACGAATCAACGCCGCTGACGCCGCGGTCGTGCCCTCCATCTGATGGTCAATAACACCCTGAAGCATGACAAGCTGCCCCTGAAGCATCTGTGCAACCTCATTGCGCGTGTACGTGTCACGGAACAGGTTGCCAGACTGGTACGCGCTCGCCTCCACAGACAAGTCACGCTTGAACTTGTCGAGCGAGAGCTGCGACCAACGAAAGAAGCTATCAATGACGCTGCGCGATTCCGCGGTCAGCCCCGACAACGGGTCGGCCGACATTGTGATTTAGGGAGAGTGAGAAGGAGGGAAGCGGTGGGTTGACCTTGTGACAAGGCGCACGCGCACCGAGACTTGAGTTGAAGGGAGAGAATGGGTCTTTCTCTCGCACGAGGGCTGCGAGGTTTTAAGAACGCGCCGGTATGGCTGAGACTGGGTGGAGAGAGAGAATGAGTAGCAAGAGAAGCAGAAGCAGTCCAGTTCACTTCCAACGCGGTGAAAGAAAGGGCAAGAGCTGCGTGAGTGGGGAAAGAGAGAAAAAAAAAGGGGAGACCGTGGAAGGGAGACTACGTGTGCGTAGGAGGTGGATACCGAAAGAAGAAGCACACAGCACCACAGAGAGAGAGAGCCCGTGGCAACGGGAACGGGAACAGAGTCCATCCGCACGGAGGTGTGTCTTCGCCACGGGCACGGTGTTGACCGGTCGGTGGGGAACAGAGAGAATGCTTCCCATTGGTAGAGGAACGCCGTGTAACCGCGCGAGGGACGCAGAGACGCGGGGATGCCCGGCAGCATGTGCGAGTGCGCAGATCTGTCTCTCTCCCCCCCCCCCGCACACGTGCACGCTCGTCGCAAATTAATCCTTCTTTTTCCGCATTATCCCTCAACAGACGTAATGATTACAGAGAACAAAGAAGAAGACGGTCAGTCTGGTTTAGGTGCAGCGACGACATCACGTACGTCACCGTGTGTTCGTCCCTCACCAGAGAAAAAAAAAAGAAAAAGGACAAAGGACAAAGGACAGAGAACAATGGACCGTATTTTCGCTGAAAGTAAGAAAGAGTGACTGTACCGTGCAACACTTGCGTGTGTGTATATATTTCCTTGCATTTTATTATTTTTTTTTTTTTGCGGCGTGGCGCAGCACGGTCACACATAATTTCTGCCGCCAGCGGCATCACCCCGCCGTGGGCGAGAGAGCTCTGGCTTGCTCTTTTCTCTTTTGGTTTATATTTGCGGTCCCTTGCGGCAATTGAGCACTACTCGACCGAGTAGAACGAAGAAGAAAAGAAATAAAAATATCGTCCTTCGCATCAGTTTTCCACGGTGTGGACGGGTTCTTCTCGTTTCTTACGACCCATTGTACTTGTGCCTTGGCACGTGGTCCTGTTTTGTTTTCCCTTTTGGTTGGCCCGGCGGAGGAGCAGTCCCGCTGGTACCTGTTCATCCCTCCATCATCACGCGAACAGTGTCCCGGATATTTTTCCTTGCCCGATGTTTACCCAGGGCGGCCAACGTGGGGCTCGTGATGCGGCCGCGACTCAAACGTGCTTAGTACAGTCAAAACTTTTTTTAAAAAATATTAAAGAAGCGGTGGGGGTAGTCGTGGCCATCACGTGCCGTCAGTTGTTGGTGCGGTTCCCGTTTCTTCTTCTTCCCGCTGTCGTTGGTTGCGTCCACGGCCAGTTTCCCCTTCTGCAGCGGCGTGAGCACGGTAGACCACAGCGAGAGAGACGGGACGAACGCGTTTACTGGGAGGCCTTCTCGAGAGCCTTGGCCACCTCCTTGCTCGCGAAAGCCTCGGTCCAGTCACGGAACATCTTCCTGCAGTTGGTGTGGCTGATGCTGATCTGCCCAGTCATGAACTCAGCTGGAATGACCCGACGGCGACGCGACTTGGCGGAAGTGGCGTCAGCGGCCGACGACGCGTGCGCTGCCGGAGCGGCGCGTGCACCTGCGTCGCCCTTGGGTGCCTCGTCGCCTGCAGACTTCTCAGGCGGGGCGGTGGTGGTGGTCGCGTCGGTGTGGCGGTGCTGGCCAGATCGGGGTGCGGGGATGGTGATCGAGGCAGCCTGGGCCGCTGTCGCTGTGGGTGAGGCGGCGGTGGTGGGGCTCGCCGCGGCAGGGCTCGCACTCTCGGCCGGGAGCGTGCTGCTGGGAGACGAAATGCGCTGAAGGAAGCTGGCAACGTCAATGCCACCGCTGGGTGAGCTGGATGAGATGTGCGCGGTGGCCGACGTGGGTTCATTCATGGCACTGCGCGGCTTCGGGACAGCGCTGGATGCGCCGTCGGCGGTGGTCTTCGAGGAGCCGGTCTCCGCGGGCTGCAGCACGAGAAGGGCGGCGAGCTTGGAGATGGCGGCGCGGGTTTCGCGGAGACGGCCGTCGAGACGCCCGCCACCGGTGAAGGGCTGGTCGTAAACCACTTCCGCCTCCCGACCACTGGCAAGGAGACGCACCAACGTGCCACACGCGCCGAAAGGGGTCATGCCAGTGGCGCGACAGTTCACGACCCGCGCGCCGAGGTGGAACTTCTGCTCCTTCGGCAACGGCAGCGGCACGAGGTGACCGCCACTGCTGCGTGTGATGGGGAAGTACAGGCTAGACTTGGCCACCTGCGACATGTTCACGACGTTGACCTTACGGGTGGCGTTGTACGCGCTGAGGGCGTCCTCGAGCTCGCTGAGCATCTCATTGGGGTAAGCATCCTCGGTGGCGTTGATCATGGGCAAGTCCAGCACGCCTGTCTGCTCCACCCACTTCTCAATCTCGTCAATGACATCCTCAGCGGTGCGGTTGCGCCACTTTCCGTTCATGAAAAGCTGCGGCTCCACGTTGCGGGCGTTGGCGCCGCCGGCGTCCAGGTACTTCACGAGCGGCTGGAACTGCTTGACGTAGTCATGGATGAGGTTGACCGCGTCGCGCGAGAAGAACCAGGTGCCGCTCCCGCTGCGGTTGACACTGGAGGTGCCGACAAAGTCCCCCTTCTCCGCCTTCTCGAGGTAGTGGCCCATGCTCTCGTCGTCCTGCTCCATGCGTGCAAAGACACTATCGTTGCCGATGTACCATGGGTTCAGGCTGCTCTGCACGAGCTTCGCCATGCCCACGCGCGCCAGACAACGTCCGGTGAACTTCAGGCAGAGGCCTAGCTCGCGTGAGCCGAACTGGGGAGGCGTGGTCATGGAGCTGCAGATGGTGCTGAGTGTGCGTGACTCGACTCCCACTTCCCGCGCCACGTCAACAAGCGGGAGCCAGTTGCGCCGCTGGGCGTAGTTCAAGAGGTTGTCCGGCAGTTGCACCGGTGTCGCCACGTGCAGTGAGATGGAGAACTTGGCGTCGTCGCCGTCGCCCTTGACGTCGCCGAACGTCACGACGCCGCAACTGCCGTAGATGTCGTCTTGCTTCCAGTTCTTCGGGCGAGGCCCCACGTAGACGCACTTGGCGCCGTTGCCGAGCTCCTCCGTGGGGCGGTCGTGCTCAACGTAGCGGCTGTCATCGCGCATGCGGATGCTGTCCAGCGTGCAGGCCAACTGGATCGGGTAGCACGTCTTGGTCGTCGCGAACTGCCGCACAACGCGGCCGCGGCGATTCATGCGCATGCCGATAAAGCGGTGCACGTAGATGAGGATGTTGATCTCCTCACAGGCAATGCCGAGCTTCGCCTTCATGTACTTCTTGTGCGTCTCGACCTCTTTCAGGAAAGCGTTCGACTCGTCTCTGTTTTTGGACTTCCGCTCGCTCCCGCTGGGCTTGCCATCCGCGGTGTACGTGGCGGTGAGGGTGGTGTTCGCGTCGCTCACAGCCGCGATGCGCGCACGCTTGTAGTGTGGGAAGCCCACCAACACCTCTTCGCCGAGCAGCGTGGCGACGTCCTGGACCGTCTTGGCAGGCATGAAGCCCCGCAGGTTCACGATGACGCTCTCACGCCGCGTCGGTTGGCCAAAGATGGACACCACGCCGCTCTCGCACGAGATGTTGATGAGGTCGCGCTTCGACTGAAACGTCGAGAACCCTTCCAGCTGGCTATCGTTGATGAGCACGCCGTCGCAGAGACGCGGCACGAAGTGCTTGATCTCCGGAAAGTGGTACTCTTCCTTTCGGACCGTGACGTTCACAAGGTCGCCGAACATTTGATCAGCGAGGGTGTACGGCGTCATGGTGGGGTCGAACGAGAAGAGCAAGGCGGGGCCGAGACGGTTGTTCGCGGCTTCCTCTGGGGTAATCTTGTTTTGCACAGACTTGTAGGCCGACAGGAGAATCTTCTCGTCGATGAAAGGAATGAGAACGATGCCTTCCCACGGTGCACGGGCGCCATCGCGATCAATGACGATGTGGTCCGGGAAGAACTTCGTGAGCGGGCTCGACTTGCTCTTCAGCAGGGGCCAGTACGCCTTGGGCATGGACAAGTACGACATGGGCGGCAGCACGGACAGCAGCTGCTGGTGTGGCAGGAACGGCTTGCCCAGCTCCAGCTTCACCTTCGCGGCGATGGAGGGCAGGTTGACGAGGTCGCTGGCCATCGGTGCGTAGAAGTGGGGGTAGTACCACTGCCACGACGGCACACCTTGGTAATAGTAACCAATGACCCACGACAAACCTTCGATGTAGTGCAGCCGCAGCGCCTCCATCTCCTCACCGGTCGGGTCCCAGCCATTGTCGAAGCCGTGCTTGTCGCGGTAGTACCGCTCCTTGTATTCGGTGATGCTGGTGTAGACCACATTGGTTGAGGTCGGCACCTCGTGTTCGGGGTCGCGACGCGCACGATTGCGCTGGTACTCGGCTTCTTCCTGCTGGCGAACGCGAATCGTTTCCATCTCCAGGTCACCCAGCTTCGACAGCCAGAGCTCAGTCGCACGCCAGTCAATGGTGCCCATGTTGGTGAGGTACATGTTCTTGGAGAGGATGTGGTCCACGTAGAGCTGAAGCATCGTCAGCATACTGCCGTCGTTGATGCCGATGGTGGGGATCGACGGGAGGAAGTCATTGCCAATAAAGAAGCACATGAAGACGAAGTCGTCGACCACACGCTCAAAATCAAACGTCGCCACACTGCCCTTTGCCTCCAGCCGCGACTGGACATCGAGTTTGAGGTAGTCACGCAGGAGGTTGATGTGAAGCAGAACGAACTCGTCGGCCTTGTGGTAGGCCTTGTCTTGAACGAGGCCCTTGGCTGTGTCCTCCTCCAGCTTTTCGCGCTCCTTGCGAGAGCCGGGGCCGAAGGTTACCACCTCACGCAGAAGGACAAAATGAGGTTCGTGTGTGGCCAGCGCCAGCATGACGAGATCGGCGTCGAGGCCGTACATGCAGTGTGTCTCGTTGGGATCGTAGCCGGGCTGCATCTTGCGACGACGCATGAAGTCCACAATCTTGTGCTCGCCCTCGCCGGGGTTGTCGTGGCCGGAGAAGATGACCTTGCAGCTCTGCCATGCCGGGTCCGTGGCGAGTTTGGTGGTGATGAAGTACTGGAACTCCTGGCTCACGCGCACCATAAAGGGTGTGCCAGGGGTGATGCAATTACTGTCGAACACATCGCCCTCATCAGGGACATCTTCGCCAAGCTTCTGCGCCTCCTCGCGCGCCACCATCATCTCATAGCCCGCGCGATAACGGCGCTGGCGCTGCTGGTTCATCTTGGCGCGTGGCGCCACGCCATCCACCGCCAGCAGGAAGTGCTTGCGGGGTTGAATCGCGTTGAAGAGCTTCTCGAGGTAGGCAAACATGGCCTGGATCATCTCCTTCTCGGTGGGCGAGCGGCGCGTCGCGTCAATGTCGTTGGGGTGCGTGCAGTTGTGGATGATGCCGTTGATGTCCAGATACAAGTTGTCAACAGGCGGCGGCGAGTCCTTGAAGGGGGTGATGACGGAGGGGTAGCGCTCCGCGCACCAACGAAAGAACTTGGGGACACCCATGGCTGGAAGCGATCAAACGGAGCAAAGAAGAAGGAGGAAGGGGGAGGGGGAAAAAATCACAAAGGAACAGACCCCACAAAAATCAACAGGTCAAAGTCAGGGAGCACCTCTGAGAGGAGCGCCAACACTGAGAGTGACGAGACACAAGTCGAACCAACCGAGCGTATGCGAATAAAAACAAAACAAAAAGAGAGAGCGGGCAAAGCAAAACGAATACTTTGCGCTCCGCAAAAGTTCAGGAGTCGGCAAGATCGCACAGTCACACAAGGTGGCTGGGCTGGTGAAGGTGTTGCTCAGACACACACAGACGTGTGAGAGAAACGGGAGAACGGCGTCACAAACTCGCAAGCGATGCCGCCACGGGACGAACACGCGAGGAACGAGATGCGACGACGAAAAGAAAAAAGAACAAAAAGTGGTAGAGGGCAATCAACAAAGCAACGGCGACTGATGAAGGTCCTTGAGTTTCGCTGTTGTGTTCACACTGCGCCTGGTACCTCGGTCCGACCAGTTCTTCCTCTTGTAGTGGTTTCTAGGTGATCAAGCACGCGTACGCGCGTTGATGTGATTTTCTTTCTTAACGTAATGTGTCTTAGTAGCTCGCGCAAGTAGCGTCCTTTCGCCTTAAGTGTCTCGTAAGGTTTCCCGATTAGTGGCTGTATGTGTAGCCGTCAGGACCTCGAGGCGGGCGAGAGATAAAGAAGGGCGGTGATGTGAGAGAGAAGTGACAAACACGCAAAGACAGAAAAGAAAACAAGAAGTCCACGTGAAAGGGAAAGGGAGCAAAGGAATGGAGTGGGACAAGGAGGGGCGGGAGCGAGGGAACGTGAAAAGCAGAAAAAACTGGGGACGATTACGTTGCACTGCTCTGATAAAGGATATGGGTGGCTGGTGAGAGACAGGCTTCCTCAACGATGAAATGAAAAAAAGGAACAAAGAAGAGTAAGAAGCCAAGAAATGTCAGTGTCACCGTCGCGGAGTGGACTAGGGAAAGAGAACAGTGCGGAAAGCGAAGAAGAGAAATAGAAGAGCGGAGGTGGAGAAGGAGGCGGGAGGAGGTTGACAGGTGAGAGAAAAGGAGGGAAGACTGCGTGGGGTGAACAACAGCGTGATGGGGCCCCCTCACGTTCCCCCCCCCCCACCCCCTCAAGAGAAGGGCACGTCACCGAAGCAACGGAGGTGGTCACGTCAGCCAGCAATGGAATGTGCGTAGCGCAGCCAACGACCACGCTGGCATGTTATCGCTCGGTGTGTGCAGCCGCGTATGTACTGTGGTTGTCCGACAGCGCACGCACACACTCGACGATCGTCGTTCGCGGTCGCAGACGTGTGCGCGCGAAGGTGCATCGCCTTCAGTGTGGCCGTCGGAGGACAGGTGATGTAGAGAGCCAAATTGTACAGAAAACTGCATGTGCGTGAGTGTGTGTATGAGTATGTCGAGGATACATCTGCCGCACGGGCTGAAAGGGGAAAAAGGACTGCGAGGCACAACGAAACACAAAGAACAAACAAACAAGAAGTGAGCCCAGCCTGGACCCGCACACGGCGCTGATGGCATAGAACTGCGCCGCAGTGCGCGGAGGGAGGACTTCCCAAAGGGTCGATCTGCACACGCACACGAAAACCAGATGCAAGTCCCGAGATTCGTAAAAAGAAAGGAATCCGCAAATCCAGGAGCCGAGTTCGGTTTAAAGCTGAGAAGGGGAAGCACCACCTAATCTACATGGAGGGGAGATGACGGAGAACCACGACAAAAATGCAAAGGACTCTGTGTGTGTGTGTGTGTGTGTGTCACCAAACACCTTCGCACGCCCTGCACGCGGGACTATGCCTGGGGGGCCACTTCCGTGTCTGGGGCCTCTGCGGCGCCGACGCCCGCTGACTGGCTCGCTGAGGTGCAGGCGAAGCGAGGTGCCTTCGCGTGGCGCTGGCCAACGATGGTGGAGTTTTCCCTGAGCGTGCCTGTCGCCGTGAACTGCTTCACCGTGACGCGGTTGCGCTGGTCCACCACATCCGTCTGGCGTGCCAGGTCCATCGTGTAGTCACCGACCTGGTACACCTCGCCGCAGTGCACGTGGCGGCTTGTCGCAGGACCTTCGCGCAGGTACGAGCGGGGACGGTAGTCGGTGCTGGAGTGGGTGAAGTTGCTCTGCACGTTGCGCACGCCCTTCGGCTCGTCGTGAGGCCGCATGAGGAAGGAGTTGTAGCTCATGGGAGTGAAGTCGTAGCCTGCCTGCGACTGGACGGGCGGTGGGCAGTTCTGGTAGAGTGTTTCCGGGGCGAAGGAGCGGGGCGGCTTGTTCTTGCCAATGTAGTGCCCACGGTCGTCAACGGTGTGCTTCAGGCGTGGTTGCAACGCGGCACGGGCGGCGGCAGTGGCGTTCATCGTCTCCTGGCGGTACACGTCGTTGGGGTTGTACGTCTTCACGAGTGAAAAGGTGCTAGGCGTGTTGGGGTCCTTGCGCTCGTACATCTCCACCGACCCGTCGGAGAAGTTAATGCGCGCCTTGACCAACCCCCACGGCTTCTTGTTCACCTCTTCAAGAGCATCTACGGCGTCCTTGTACGTTGCGCGGGCCGGGAGGCTGAAGGTCTGCCATTTGGAGAGCGGGTGGGCCTCAGCACCGTTGATGTTGATGACGGCGGGGTCGTAGCCCTTCTTGCGCATCTCAGCCTTTGAGGGCAGTGAGAGAACCGCGTAGCTCTGGGGCGTAGCATCGCCGGACGGCTCCTGGTAGGTCGCGTTCATTTCGTCCGCTCGCTATTGTGTGATTCTACGGTTGCGTCAGTTCAAACGGAGACAAAAAAAACACCAAGCGAGGCACGTAGCGTGTGACCAGTGAAACTAGACTATTCATGCGGCGCGTGCAAGCAAAGCAGAGAGAGAGAGAGAGAGAGCAGATAGGAGGACGGTGAGGGGATGGTGAAGGAAGAATCAGTGGACCAGAGGCGTCGCATCGTGCTGTCGCTGGCACCATGAAGCAAGGCTCGCGCACTCGCCATGTCGCATGCGTGTTCGTTGATGACTGTTCGTCTGAAGTGGGGAGAGGAGTGGCAGGAGGGGGGGCAACAGCGAAACAAAAAAAGGCGGTGACGGGAATGAAGTCTGGAGGGCAGGTCTCACACATCCGTTGTGGTGGCATGCGCGGGTGACGCCATCTGTGTGTGACAGAGCGTTTGCCAGTCAGTAAATCCCCTCGAGGTCAAACACGTTGAAGGGATTATTTGCCGGCGGTGGCGGGGGTGGCGGCGGTGGCGTCGGTGCAATTCGCGCACTTGCCGCGGCACGGGTATGCTCAGCGACGGGAACCACATCCTCTGACGCCGTCGTGCGCGCGTTGTTGCGCGGCGCTCTGGCTGTGCGCTTGGCTGTGCCCCTCTTTCGATTCACGGCGTTCTGTGCGGCGTTGTCGAACGCGTTGAAGGCTGCGTCGACGCCGACCCCTCCAACGGCGTGGGACGACATCCGTGCGTCTTGCCCACGGTCGGCGATCAGGTCGTCGGAGTCAACTGCGGGCACCCGCGAGGTCAGCAGCCGTGCGCCGAGCGAGCCGGCGTCGGCATCCTCCATCATCTCAGCTAGAGGCTGTGGTGGTGGAAGCTGTTGCTTGCGAAATGCCTTGCCCTCCATGACGGTGTGAGTGCCCGCCGAATGCGAGGCATACGAAATGAAACACGGGTAAGGCGGTAGTCTCAGCGTGCCCGGCTGGAGCACCGCCGCGTCGTCCTGCCCGCCACCGCTCGGACGTTCACGCTTGTGCCGGGTGCCCGTCAGACCGGAAGTGCCGTCGTGGTTGCGCGCTTCCTCCACAGCGCGTGGAGAGGCCACGTCCTCGCGCGAGATCCAGCCTTGCGCGTCCACGCGGCGACGAGGGTCCTTCTGTGCGGCGTTGCCACCACCGGCGGCGGCCGCGTCGCTGCCGTAAAGCTCGGGGAAGAGAGGCTGCGCGTCGGTGCGTCGGCCGCTAGGTCGGGTGCTTGCTGGGGGGACTGCTGCCGCGCCGCCACCAGTCTCTGGCACCCCGGTGGAGGCCACGTCGCTGACTTCCGCTGGGGCAGGAAACGGCTCCAGAGAGAGTGGCTGCACGGCGAAAAGCGCCGTGACGAGGTCGGCGTACTCGAGGCAACAGAGCTTCAAGTCGTGGCGCAGCACCTGTAGACAATCACGGAACGGCATCCGCTCGGTCTCGCTGTAGAGCACAACGTGCTGGCGGTGCTCGGCAACGAAGGCGGCCAAGACGGCTTGTGTGGTGCGCGCGTTGACGGCGTTCGACAACGACTGATCCAGCACGACGCGTCCACCGGCGCAGGCCACGTACTGCGCCACCTCCTCGAAAAGAGGCGCCTGGAAGACGGTGAGCGTGAGCCCTTCAAGAAGGCGCTGACGGCGCGGATGAGGGAGCATGAAGGTGGTGGCCATGGCCTCGCCGTTCGACTCGTCCTGGCCAACGTGTTTGAGCAGCTGCGTCCAGAAGCTCCCGGCGAGGGGCGGGATGTAGCGCTTGACATCCGGCAGCGGTGCTTGTGCTGTTGCTCGATCACGCACGTCCATGAAGAAGCTGGGAGTGACGATGGGCACGCCGCGGCAGAGCAACGCCACGACGGCGGCCGACGGCTGCACGGACATGGTGACAAGGAGGTCTACGCGCTGATAGAGCGCAAGACGTCGTGCCGCTGTGATCTCGATGGGCGAGCGTGGGGTGCCATTCGCATCGACAACAGCCGCCTCCGCGTCTTCCTCTTGGTCATGCAGCACAAACGCGCCGCAGCGGTTTAGCGCGTGCGCCAGCTTTGTGTGCCACTCCTCCTCGACGTCCTCCACGAGCACGTGCACCGGCACCCAAACGAAGACCAAGGCAGCGCCATGATTCCCCAGCACCGCCGTGAATGCGTGCCAGCGCGGGTCCGTGGTGGGGATACTAAAGGGCTCGTGTTTCTGAAGGCTCTGCGTCTCACCAACAGCGGGCCATTCGCGTGCGGAGGACGGCGCGGGTGTGGGTGCGGTGCGACTGTCTCGGCCTGACCTCCCGATGCCACCGCCCAGACCAACGTCGGAAGCCAGCAGCGTCGACGGCGTGGAGTTCTCCCCACCCTCAGAGAGCTGGGTGCCGCTGCCGCAAGGGTACACCACGGTGCCGTATGTCGAGGTGTCGGTCAGGGTCAGAGGAGCTGGTGTGGCACTGGAGAGATGCGGTTGCGACGCCTCGCTGGGCTCGGTCGCGGTCACTCGCTGCATCGGCGTGACGCCAACAGAGAAGAGGAGGTGACTGCGGCTGACGCTCTTGTCATCCTCGATGTTGACGTCACAGTCGCGTTTCCCTGCGCGGTACGTCGTGTCGCCGACGAGCCAAAAAGACGGCACGCCATTGAAGAAAATGATCCACATTGGGGATCGCGTCTACTACGTTGTTTTTCTTTCCGGGTTTGTTCGATTGGATCTATGAGTGCGCCGAAGACGAGGCTGATTTGTTCTTATGATGTGTGTCAAACAGCAGCCCTGCGTGGTTTGAGAGTGAAGTGTGGCAAGAAAGTGAAGTAGAGGAGGAGCGTCGATGTGATGGGAGGAGAAAAGAAGGAAAAAAGGGAGTCAGGCGGGCAGCAAACCCCAGAGGCGGGGCACGCCGGTGCACGTGCGCCGACCTGCCGGTCGCAGGTCAAACAGCAATAAATAAAACGGCACAGTGCGGTGATGGTTAGTGCGACCGGGACCCGTTCTTCCTTCTCTTTCTTTTCGCTTTGGCGATAAAAAGGTGAATTCATATTGCGGTAGTTCACCGCGCAGGCAACAAGCATATTACAAGCAACAGTCGTGTTTGTGTGTGTGTGTGTGTGTGTGTGCGTTATCACGCGTTCTTTCTGCTCGCAGGGGGAGCACCTGCACGCCCCTGTGGAGACAGTACTCGGCGCAGCACCCAGGCCACCGACACCACAGCCAGCACCGCAGAGACCGCGACAGCCGTGGTGGCCGCCAGCACAGCCACCTTGTCAACAGGCTCGCTTGGGCAATCGGCGAGGGCAGACACACAGCGTGCCCCTTCCCCGGTGCACTGTGCTTCACATGTGGGAGCGGCCGCCATGGCGGCGATAACCTCCGCACGGGACGAGGCGAAGTAGTCTGCCGGGAAGAAGCACGGGTTTGTTGGTGCGCCGACCGCCGATGGCTTGGTGTTTGGTCGGTGGCAGAACACCCCGAGTGAACTGACACAGCCACGGCATGTGGGCTCTGCGAAGAAACAGTCGCGGAAGTCCCTGCAAGGCTCAGCGCACGTGCAGTTTGCCTGTGGATGACACGTCATGGTGGAAGGACACCACACCTTCTCGGCATACAGCGTGCACTCGCCGCACCCCGCCACCGTCACAGCGTCACCGATCATTGCACACAAAAGGAGGGCTGCCCACAGCCACGCGCACACAGAGTGCGAAAAACGGATGTGGTCACTCATGCTCAGCCGCGTGGGTGTGCATACTGTGGGTACACGCGTTGACCTGTGTGCATTCATGCGGATGTGTGCAGCATGAACGAAAGCAAGGAAAGCACAAAGAGAGAAAAAAAAGGGGGAGAAACAGGAAGAGAGAGTGAGAAGGAAAAGAAAGACGAATCGGTTGCCGCTGATTGGTGTCGCCTGCGACTAATCACGGTTGCGTGCACGGAGGTGCGTGACGTCACGCGCCAAAAAAAAAAAAAAACATGAAGGGTGATAGCGTACAGCTACAGAAGAAGAGGTTGTGCGTGCATGCGTGCTGAGGTGTCACTGTACATACTGAGGGTGTGCTATTTGTCTGCGACGGAGAAGAGTTGTGGTGAGACGCACTCAACCACAGCGCGACAAGGAGAGAGAGAAAGAAGTAAAGGAGCAAAGGAGCAAGCACAAGGGCGAGGAGCCAGCAGGCATGGAAAGCACTGTCCACACGCCACCCTCTTTTCCTCTCAAAAACAAACTCTTGCGGTGTGGAAGCAACAACGTATACCCATGAGCACTCGAGCGATCAACAGAAAAAAAAAACAGTCTGAGTTGATTTTGCCGCCGCCTCGATCTGAAGAGTGGAGATGTATTCATTTGATTTTTGGTGGTTGGCGCGGTCAACCCTTGCTCACTCACGAGGCCTCTTCGCACCAAGAACGGCAAGCCGGTCCGCCCGCTCGTTTCCGTGAATGTTCGAGTGGCCCCGGACGTGGCGCAACTCCACAGCCTCTGAGCCGTCGTTCAACGTGTTGAGCGGTGTGAAGACCTTCGTCTGGTTTTCCTGCCGCGCGTAACGGGTGTTGTAGGCATCACGTGTGTCAAGAATCCGCTTCCACAGATCTTGGTTTTTGACGGGATCGCCAGTGGAAAGACGGAACCCGTTCTCGACCCACTTTTTGCTGTACCGCGTCAGTCCATCGATGACGTAACGGCTGTCGGTGTGCACGCGTAAGGGCCGCAACGGCTCGTCTTGGCGCAGCTGCTGCTCCATGGCGTGAATCACCGCACGCATCTCACCGCGGTTGTTGGTGTGCGCCTCCTCAGCGGGAAGCGGGAGCGAAAAGTTCCGGTGGTCGTTGTCACCGTAGTAGCCACCGTATCCGCCCGTGGCCCCCTGGCGTCCGTTGTGGCTGCACGCACCATCCACGTACACATCCTGGACAGCGCGGCTGTGGGTGTGACGATGACTGGGTTGTTGTTGTTGGTGTTGGTGGGAGTCTGATGGTGTCCGGTGCACGGCGCGTGTCGGGGCAGGCTGTGAGTAGGGAACAGCCGCAGGGGCCACGCGACGAGGAGGTTCATACGCGGTTGCCTGCGGTGGTGAGCGGGTGCGACGCGCGCGCTGCGCTGGAGCGCACTGCTCCATGTTTTCGTAGGTGTCCCGCTGGGCCGGCGCGGGCCGATTCTTGCTGATGTACTCATCAGCCTCCTCTTCAGTACCGAAGCTTTTGAAGACCGCCCCTCGGTACCCAGTCACCTGCGCCGAGCAGTCCTCCCAGGAGGTGTACACGCCGCGGCTGCGACCGTTTGCGACCGCGTAGTAGCGAGGGCCGCTATGACGTCCCATGGCTCTGCACGTCGTATTGGTCAACGATTCAGTTGGGGTGCGTGTGGTCCGCGTTGTGCTGGAGACCGTCTCTTTCGGTGGCTTCCTCTTTGAGGAACAGATTGAGACAGTGTCGCAGAGGAGGGCGGATCCGCGTGCGGGCAGTGCAGGTAGCAGCTGCGGTGGTTGTCGGTGTCGCCAAAGCAACGGCAACGGACCGGAGGTGGTCGAGGTGAGCAAGGAAAAACAACCGACGGAGCCTCGCCAAAGGCGCATCTCACCGGTGAGAAGTGATGTGTGGGGACGAAAACAAAAAGGGTGGTGCGGGGAACGAAATGAGGAGGACGAGCCGGTGGGAGAGAGAGAGAGAACGGTGTGTGCGAAAAGGGGTACCTGTCGTGCGAATGAGTTCCTGGCAGCGGGACGTGGGAGAAGGCACAGGTAATGGCTTGTGGATGGGTGTGTTTATCGTCCTTCGTTCTTTGCTGACACCCCAGACTCGTGGGGACAAGCAGTCGTCAGCGTGATATGAACACACTCACACACACACGCACACACACGATACATTTTTGTTTGGAGGGGTGTTGGAGTTTGCTTAACATGCAATGTGTGATGGGTTATTTGGCAGACGCACGGTGCTGCTCACAGACTCGCTTGTGCGCTTTCCAATCCTTCTTTTGGCACTCGGCAGAGCAGTAACGCGCCAGCTTGCAGCCGCTGCAGCGGAGCAACGGCTTTGAAGGTGGCGCGCTTTGCTCACAGAAGAAGCACTTGGACATGAACGAAGGTGGGACAGCCATGCCCGCATAGGCTTCCGCCATCTCCGCTTTAAAGAGCGCCGCCGCGTACGCCTTGCACTCCGGCGCGTCGCACACTGGCTGTGGGACGTCCTCGACCCTCGGTGGGTCTTGCTCCATAAACAGCATCGGGTGGTGCACGAAGCGCGTGGGTTTCTTCTCGCAGCTCACGCACTTCGCGTCCTCTTCAGACAGGTTCTCGAGCATCTGGTCAGACACCTCATCATACACCTCCTGCATGGAGGCCTGGAAGGCGGCTTCTGACGTGGTGTTGAGCCTCTTGGGAAACTGAAACTCCTTGTCCCCTACCGCAGCATGATAAATGTGCAGCATTGTCAATGACGGCACGTTCTGTAGCGCACACACGCACACACACACAGGCGAAAGATTGGATTAGGTGTGTGACACGAAAGTGGCAGTTTCCCTCGCTGTGAGCCGAAGGCACGCAAGCGATGAGGGGGGCTGTGTGGGCAGGTTGTCTGGTCGAGACTGTGGCCAGTCTCTGTTCAGAAGGGCGGCAGGTAGCCGTGCCACGCGGGAAGAGAGTCGGAGGAGAGAGAGAGAGAGCAGCGAGCGTGTGAGGGCGGAAGGGTGTAGAACGCCGGCAGACGGTAACGGGTAGGGAAAGGGAGATGGTGGGGAGAGGCGGGTAGGGGCAGGCTTCCGCTTGTCCCAGAGTCTGCAGGAAAGAAAGAAAAAGGGCGTGCATGTGTGTGCTGCTGTGTCAAAGTGATGTGCTGATCTTGTTGTGTGGAGGCGACTGTGGTAATAGCATGTCATCCTCCATGTGAACCCAGTAATACTCACCGCATCTCCTCAGCCATAGGAACGTGGCAAGGCAAAGGGGCAAGTTCATGCGCTGACTGAATCGGCCGTGTGGGCAATCTCCAGTACGTGCGCCACCAGCGTTGCGTACTCCACCAGGCCGACCGAGGACGACCCTTCATCGTCGCCAAGATCCGATTGGCCCGTCCGTGCACTGCGGCCGCCGGTTTCCCACCGGTACTCAGCCATCTCACGGCACAAGCACTGGGTCGCACGGACGTGATCAACGCCGTGTTGCGCAAGTAGTGTGTTGATTGTCTCCACGCAGCAAGTCAGAGGAACTGTGCTAGGGTACGCCGCTCCGCCCGCTCCCGAGGCACTCCGTTGCCCCGTGTGAGGCTCTGTTGCAGAGGACGTTGGCTCAGGGCCGGCCTCTGCGGCTGTCATGAGGCGCAAGAGAAGCACCTTGGCGAACGGTCGGATCGCGCAGCACAACTCCACCACGAGCTCCCACTGTAGTCGGTCAACCTCTGTCGCCGCACTCACACGCTGTTCCGAGAGTTGAACAGAGCTGCACACGCCGTCGGTAGCTCTTGTCAGGCGTCGCTGTCGCGGTGGTGTGGCCATGGACACTGACTCCCCGCCGCGTGTGGCGTCGTCAAGGAAGCTCCGGAAAAGCCGTCGGTCACTTTCGGTGGGCAACTGCCGCTCCGCGGGACAGGCAGATGCCGAAACATGCAGCTTGTCACTGCTCTGCCTCACTGCCTGATAGCGAGCCTGGGCATCTGTAGTAGTGCGCACAGAGGTGGGTCGCGATGCCTGCCTTTGACTTGGCACGTCCGCCACAGGTGCGACATCACGCTCCACGTAAAAGTCGATCAGCACCGGTGCAGCAGCAACGTCAGGTCCAGACTGGTGGAGTGCACTGTAGGGGCGGTTCTCGCTGCCACCGCTGGTGTGCCACCACGGGGATGCTTGGGAGGGAAGAGAGGACTCCGAACTGGAAAGATCCACCTCCACGTCAACCCAGTCGTCGTCTCCCTCGGTGGCGAGCGAGAGAGGCACAGGAGACACAAAGGGTGGTGCCGGTGGGACCCACGCCAGCGAGACCATTGGGCTCGACTCGGTCGATTCATCGCCGCCTTGGTGCGCATCCTTGGCGCGGTCAGGTGTCTTCGGAGAGCGTTGGTGTGAGGTGCACGGCGCAGCAGCCGCGTCGTGGGACGATTTCAGTGAGGAGGGACGGAGCTGTGGCTGAGCAGGGTTCACTGGTGATGGAAGACTGCTCTCGTCTCTAGGGTCAAGTGGTACCACCAGCACCCGCTGGCCTCTCGGATCACTCGCACGGCGCGGTGGCCGCGGTCGGTGGGAAGACGAGCGCGAGCAGTTGGCGTCGCTAAAGCGGCTTGTGTTGACACTCCGGCGCCGCGGGGAGCCATCGTCCTCACCATGGGTGGTCTGTGTTGACTGTGATCCTCCTCTGCCTGTAGCGTTGTCACAGTGATGTGGCGCCGCTGGCGTCGAGGCGGTAGGTGCACCAGCTCGCTCGGCGGCCCGCTTCTCTTCGAAACGGCGTGCGAGAGCCGCCAAGTTGTGCATGGTATCCCCACAGAGGTGTACGAATTGGCGCGTTCGTGTGTTGGCAGACGGCAAAGCACAAATTCAAAGCCAGGGCGCCGCCGACGCGCACAGACAGGCAAAAAAATCTAGAAGAAGTGTGCTATCTAAAAGGGAGGTTTTTGCGCTCGGTCGGCCGTCTATTGCACTGAGTCAGGAGCGGGGCACAGTTCGGGGGTGCCGAGGAAGAGCTGGAAAGCGCGTTCGTCAGCTTCTTCCAGAGGGCATTGAGTGCCACTGACGGTGTGTGTGTGTGTGTGTGTGTGTTCAGAATAAGAGCGCGAAATGAGGGACGGACCGTGTGGCGGATGTTACTAGTGCGAAACGAACAACAACACAGGCGAGAAGGTCATTGTGTTGGTGAAGGCGGCGGTCCAGCCAGCGGGGGGACAACGAGTCGCGCGTGTTGAGGCTGGATTCACGCTTTTAGCCACCTCGATCACGGGTAGTCAAGTGGATTCTTTCCTGCTGCCGTTGTGGTGAAGGAGGTGCGACACAAGTGCTCGGTATGTGCAACGTACCCCTGCTTCTTGTTTCGCCCCAGCTGGTTCTGCGGTAGTGTTTGAGGCTGTACAAGCGAGTGTTCTAGCGAGCCCGTAGAGAGAGGAGCAAAGAAAAAAATGTGACAACGATACAGAACGCAACACAAAAAAATACAAGAATTGCGTTGCAAGCACTCACACCTCCAGTGGTGCTGGTCGATGGGTTCTCCCCAGGACCAGAGAACAGAAGGGGGGAAGAGGAAAGGCAAAAGACAGTAATCAGCTCTGGGGGGCGTTTTGTAGGGTAGCGCGGAGTTGCTCCGCGCGTGTAGCCGCCACCTTGTCGCCTAAAGCGGCTGCACTGTCATACAATTCAAGAGCTTTCCGGGGCTCGTCAAGGAGCGCTTCGAGCAGCACGCCGTAGTTGTAGGCGGTCATGCGGTCACTAGGATCCACCGCAACTGCTTGTGCGTACCAATGGCTAGCAGCTGCGTAGTCCTTGTCGAGGGCTTCCGCTGTGTACGCGCGTGCCTTGGCGCCAAGGGAGGTGGTGTAGCAGTCGAACTCACGACTCACCGAGTCCCAGGCAACTCGTGCACCGTCAGCATCACCCTGCCGGAGAAGGGCCCACCCTTGTGTCAGTGCTCGTCTAGCGGCTTTCTCTGCTTCCTCTTTGGCAGCAGCGGTGGCTGGTGTGGCAGCAGACCACGCTGACGCAGCCTCAGCCACCGATGTGGCGGTACCCTCACCCTGAGACACCGGCTGCGAGGTTGGAGGTTTGCCGGCGGCTGGTGGAGGGGCTGTCTGGGTGTTTTTGGTGCGCGGGCCCCCGTACGCGCTACTGAGCGCTCTATTCTCACCAGTGCCGCCATCCTTGTCTACGTGTTGCTGCTGCGTGGACGTGAAAGGCGTCGGCCGTCCAGCAGTCAGGGGAGCGGGCCGTGACGGTGCGCCCGACGCCGCACGCGCAGCACCTGATTCAGCAGCTGGTCGGTTCCCTGCGCCGCTAAAGCGGCTCTCATTCAGCCCATCACTGCGCGTGGCACGTTGCGCAATGGCAGAGGTGGTATAGGAGGGCGGCGCTGCACCGGAGGTTTGTGACGGTGGTGGTGGAAGGGGAAGGCCGGCTAAGGGGGCGACCTTTTCCAGAGGCGCCTCTGGAAGCCTGTGCTCCGCGCGGTCCAGAAGCTGCTCCAGCATCCGGTCTTGCTGCACCTTCTGCAACGCGCTGACCACCTGAAGCGGGTTGACAGACTCTCGCGTGGCCTTATCGATTGTCTCGCACAACTGTAGCGCACCGTCGCGCGTGGCTTTCAGTTCGTCGCGGTCCAGCTGGATGCGCTCCAGCTGCTCCTTGTCAGCTAGCTCCACCTCGCTGAGAATGCTGCGTATCCGCTCCTCCACCTCACGACGGAGGCGCGCCACCTCCTTCTCCGCATTGACACGACGCGGTGCGTTGGCCATCAGCGCCGTCTCCTGTTCCAGCTGCTTTTCAAACGCATCCATGCTGTCACGCAAGGCCAGGGACGTGCGATGAACCTCCGCAAGCCGTGCACGTGCGAGCACAGCGGCCTCGGCAATGGTCGTCACATCGCACCCTTTGAACTCGCCAAGCACCACGCAACGACTACACGCAAACGCGTCGCAATCAGCCACGTAGTACTCCACCGGTCGATCAGGGTGCGCAGAGCACGCGACGAGGGTGGGGTCCACTGTACAGTGCAGCAGTAAGCGCGGCAGCACCTGCTGGGGTTCGTAGACGGCGACGGCAGGGCCGTTCGCCCGGTCCACAAAAACACAGCTGTCATACCGCGTCAGAAACGCCGACGTGCCTTCAGCCGGAATTGTGACCGAGGCGGGGTTGACAAATGCGCGTCCTACCACGACGTCGCAGATGAGAATGCCCGTTGTGTGCCGCGACGACCAGTGCTGAAAAGGTCGCTGCTGAAACACCGCAGCGGGTGGGCGGCTCGCGCTGTCACCAACACTGGGAAGAGGTTTGAGACCATACCGGGCGATTCTTTCCAGGGTTGTGGCGTCGCCGACGAGCACAAGTCTTTCTGCTGTGCGCTCCTTGGCGGTGTCCAGTCGGGCTGCGAAGGCCGCGTGATGCTCGCGGTGGAATACTGCCGTGACAGTCATGACCTGAAGGTGCAGCGGTTGTAGCCCCGTCAGGCGCACCGCCTCCTTTGCCGCGGAGCCGAAGTACGGGTCATCTTGGAGGAGCGGCTCAATCTGAAGCGCTTGCCGCGCACGTCTCTCCCACTCCACAGTGAGCACGTCCTTCTGCCGTCGTGTGAGGCCTGCGCCGATGCCATCGAGGCGTCGTTCAAAGTCCTCAGCGGTGCCGTAGAAGAGGTCAGCCTCCCGCAGCGGCTGTGCAGCGCCGTGGATTCCAGTGGAGTTGTCCGCGCCGCGGTTACCTCTCAGTCTGAGGTGTTCGCAGAGTTTGCGCCACGCATCTGCTCCACTCTCGGTTTCGTCTTCGCCGTCGCGACGGATGTCACTGGACTGTGGACGTCTCTGAGCGTCGCCGACAGCCACACCAGGCGCGGTGGCACTTCTCTTCTCTGGCAAGCGCACATCGTCCTCACTGTCACCGCCGTCGCGGAGATGACCGGTCGGAGCACCTGGGCGAGTTGGCAGTGGAGAGTGAACGGCCAAGGACAAGTAGCGACCTTCCGACGGTGGTGTGGTGAGGTGTGCATCTGCCGCCGGCCGGACAGGCGTGCGGGGTGAGGAGTTCTCGACGCGCCGCTGGTGCGCCGAGGGGTTACCGGGTGGGCCCGCCAGCATCGGCGAAGATTCCGTGGCGGAGGAGTAACGCGTAGGTGGAAACAAGTAGGTGCGCGGATCCGGCTCAGGACCGTACGTTTGCGCGAGTACGTCCAGCAAGTCTAAAGGGGTCTTGCAGCCAGTGCGTGTTCGCAGCTCCTGGACGCGCGGATCGTCCGCTTGCAGGTCGTAGGCTGAGAAGAACGCAGCGAGCCGCTCAGACGGTTCAACGTCTTTCATTTCCGGGCCGTTATCCAGGATGAGGTGGTTCATCAACTCCATCTCCTTGTTCTCCCACTGTCCGAGCAGGGACGGAATTTGGGACACGAAGGCCGGACCGTAGACGGAGAAAAATGACGTCAGTCGTTTTGTGTAGTCAGCCAGCTTATATTTTTTGTAAAGCTTGGCGAACGTGTCCGTCTCTGGGACTGCCTCGACGACGCTGTCAATGAGGCGGAGCCCTTGAGGGTTGTACTTATGCAGGAACTTCTCTAAGCGTGTGCGATAGCCAACCTTGTCAGCGGGGTCTACGCGAAAGCTCAGACCAACCTGCCCCACCTCCGTCCCGACAATACGCGTCGCCAGTTTCTCCCACTCCACAACCTCCCTCGGATTCACAACGAGTGGTGCAGACGTCGCGATGACGCGTTCGCGCCAAGTGGTTTCTTCGGGCACGGCTGTCTCGCGCACAGTCACGACGACCTCCAACAGAGATGCTGTGCATCGCCACACTTTTGCGCTGTTCAAGCTGCCGGGACGGCTCACCTTGTCAAGCTGCACCTCACGGAGGTGCGGAGCCGATTCAACAATGTCTGCGGACGTGAACGACGCAGAGGCAGGAGGTGCAGAATAGGATGTCGTTACGGCGTCACGCAGCTGTGCCTCGACGGTGAACGTGCGATGGCTCTGTGCCATCGACACCGGCATGTTCACCAAGTTGTGTAGAGTAACGAGCAGCGGGAAGGACGACATGGCACCACCAGTCTTGGGAACAACGGAAGAGAAAGAGAGAAGAAGCCGGGCGTGGTAGGCTTCTTGTGCTGAAACGGGTGTTGATCACGACTGCCTACGCCGCCAGTTCTCTCGAAAAAGAGGAGGCGATAAGTGATCTTCTGTGTTCTTGTTTGTAAGTGCTGATATCGACAATAACGTGTGGGAAGGGGTGTTTTGAAGGAGAGCTCAGGTGTGGCGGTGTGACGAAGGGTGATGCGAATCCGCTGTTACGCGGTGAGAGGTGCCTGTGATCGGTAGCTGCCTCGGTGCGTTCGCAACTCCAATGCGTTCCGCGGAGACAACGGAGAGGAAAAACAAAGGCGTGCGGACGACGAGGCATAAAATCCGGGATCACGTATTGTGGCCGGTACGCGCAGCGTTGACTGCAGTGCTGCCGCACTATGTCCAGTGAACTTTTGGTGTGACTTGTTCTTCCGTGTGTGCTCCGGTGAGTGAGTATCGGCGAGCTGGTCCATGTTCGTGTACCAGTTTACCTTTCCACAAATTTGTTCTCTGTGTGCCTCCTCGGAGGATAACAAGGCTACGCCATCCGTGTGTGTGTGTGTGTGTGTGTGTGTGTGAGTGTGAGAGAGCAAAAGTGGAAGACCAGCAAGTATCTGGTGTGCGGTGCGCAGTCTTGCAATGAAAACGAGTTCTGTGTGAAAACAAGCAGGCGCGAGCGAGTAGTCACTTGCGCTGCTCCTTGTACAGGTTCTGCCCAGCAGGACGGCCGTAGCTTCCCGTTTTGGCATCCGTGCGTGTGCCTTCGCGCATGTCCCTCTCCTTTGCCCGAAACAGCTCATCCACCTTCTTCTGGTCCAGCTCGCGATCCGTCGGCACCCAGAAGAACGGCTCCTTCTCAGCCTTGATCTTCCGAAAGTTGGGCTCAAAGTCAAAGTTGTGTAGTTTGACGTGATAGTCAATGCGCTCGCGCTCCCAGTTGTCCCACTTGAGAAACACTTTCTGTTGGTCGTCGTGATCCATCGCGCCAGCGGAGGTGAGGTTGTGCATGTGAGTCATGATGTCCATATCATTCAGTACTTTACCCGGACCTTCAAGGTCGAGCTGCGCGCAGAGAAACGCTATCTCTTCGCAGATATTCTCGAGGTCAGCCCAGTAGTAGTGGCCACCGTGGCTGCGCAGCCGCAAAATGAGTGGGTAAGCGATGGGGTCCACACCTTTGCGTGCGCGCTGATGGCGCAGTTTCGCCACATACTTGAGCGCATTCCACGCAGGCACGCGATCGTCGTCCAGACACGCCGACACCATCATGCCCGGGTATGTCACGCGATCGTTGATGTTGTAGTACGGATCGTAAAGCTTCAGTCGCTCTAGGTCTTCCTTGTTGTTCAGCGGGTCGCCCCAATCATCACGTTCGGCGAGCGAAAGCGGCAGATCAGGGTCAATCATAGTGTTTATGACATCTAGAAAGGGTGACCGCAAGAGCGCGTTGCCAAAGAGGCTGGTACCCCGGAGGTTCATGGCGGCGGCAATCGGCACACAGCCTGCGCTGCTTCCCGCCGCCACCATCAGTTCCGGCTTCGTGTAGCCCATTTTCACCATGTGCTCGCAGCACGCGATGAAGTCTTGTGTGGTTTTGATCTTGTTCACACCTTTTCCCTTGTCGGACCAGTTCGGGAGTTCACCACCGCCACGCACGTGCGCAAACGCCACTGTCCATCGTCGGCGGATCATCCACATGTACGGCGCCAGCTGAAAATGCATGGATGGGACCTCACCGTACGAGCCGTAGACGTAGATAAGGCAATGCTTGGGTGAGTTTGGCTGCGCCTCGAAATCGGTGGCCTCCTGCACAAATGCATCGCGCCGCTGGCAAATAGTAATCGGAATCTCGGTGCCGTCCTCAGAGACACACAGGTCGCGGTACATGCTATAGGGCCACATGTAATCCCACGGTGTGAACTGCTCAGCCTGTCGCTGGGTGAATAGTGCTTCAGGCGCACACAGGCGGACCTTCTCTGGGGTAATGTCAGAGTTGAAGTTGTAGACGCAGTCGCGACTGGGCTGCACAATGCTGCTGTAGACAAAGCTCATCGAATCCTGGTTGAAGTTCTTGTTCAAGCCGGGCGTGACGGACGTGAGCGGTGGAAAGTGGAGAACAATATCATCGCTGCGAGGGGCCTTCGCTGCAGCATCCAGTCCGCGTGAACAGTCAATGATACGAATGTGCTGGAGTCGCTCAAAGGAGAAGTGCGTTTCAAACACCACCAGCCGCCCGTTGAACACGTCGACATCAGAAATTTGAATGTCGTCACGGTACGGGACGAGCTCCTTCCACTCTGCCTGTGCGCCGTACTTGAATGCCACCTCGGCACGAGTGTACATGACGCGGAAGTTCGGCCCTTCGTCGGATGTCACCATGATGAAGCTACCCTTGTAGTGCTCAAGCCAATTCCAACCCTGCTTGCCAGCAATTTCGATAGGCTTGCCTTCTTCGAAGAAGGGTTTCAGCACGTGAGGAATGATCGGGTAAGAAGCTGGCACGACCTGCGCATTTCCCCGAACCTTTGAATCAGATGTGAACACAAGGTAAGAGTTGTCTTTTGTTTTGCGCACGTCCACAAAAAACTGCTCGTCGTCGTCCCGGTACACCTCAACAGGTGCCTCCAGAATACCCGGCCGAATCTCCTGCATCATGACCTTGTGCGGACGATTCAGATCATTCGATTCGGTGTAGAAAAAGTAGCTGCCCGAGCCGAACTCGATGCTCACAATGTTGTTGCCGCGTATGACGTGAAATAAGCTGGCGTTGTCGATACTACGCACGTGGCAGATGTAACGGTCGCTACCCTCGATTGAGAGCGTGTACGCAAGGTAGCGTCCATCCTCAGAAACACGGCACACGCCGATGGAGCAGTCCATGTATCCAAAGTGCTGTTGTAGGAGAACTGGGTTGATCAGCTCCTCGGCAAGCAAGTCAACCTCGCCGATTTTTTTGCGGTAGAATCCGATGGCGTTAGGATCACGCCCTGGCACAACACGTGTGAAGTAAATGTAGTCGCCGATCCGTTCCTCGCCCTTGTCAAAGCCACCCTCACGGCTGGTGACCACAACTTTCGCGTCCAGCTCAGCCCACAGACGACCTTTGGTGTGCTTAAAGTCGAACTTGGCGTCAACAAGAGAAAAGTGTTTTGTCTCATTTTTCACGTACTGCTGGGTGTTGCGGTCGAAAAGGTCTTCCATATATTGAAAAGGGTCGTCCTTCTGCGACTCGCCATGAAGAACGACCGACTCATTCCGTTCCTCGGGAAGTGGACCATCCAAGAAAGGCAACGGATAGGTGTTACGGGCCTGAGGGCTGAATGAGTTGACCACCTTACGCCCAACTGCGTACAACGGGTTTGACTTCGGGATCCATGGGAACAAGGCCGCCATTCGCGCGAGGCCACGGTCAGTGATGGTGACACAGGCGGACCACTAATCGGAGTGTGTTTCCCCGAAACGCAGAAAAGAAGGTTCGTTGGGATCACGGAGGAGGAGAGAGGGGAGAGCGGTGCGGTAAGTGGAGCTGGAGGTAGCATGCAAAAACAGTGTAGGGGTGGAACACGCATGTAGACTCTAAAGCCGCGCAAGCACACACACGCCAGCTGCAAGCGAAATATACGCACAGTTGTTGTTGTCAGTCCCATCCGCCAGGCCACTGTCGGGGGGGAGCAAAATCAACAACGTGAGCAGCAATAACAAGCTGTCATCCGTGAATCAATTGCTTTTGAGACACCTCAACTCTGGTCTGTCGGACTATGTCTCGAAACAGCTTAGTTGCACTCTTCTTTTCGGGGGAGAGAGAGAGAGAGAGACAGGTCTTTTGTTGCTCTTTTAAACCTCGTGCGGCACGAAAAAAAAAAAAAGGCCGCGACTTCTGTCCGCTTCTTGGGAGGAGAGACGATCAGACGGAAAACGCATGACAGAAAAAAAAGAGAAAGAGAAGGAGAGCCACGCTGTCACGCCTTGTGTGCCTGAATGTTGATCTTTTGTTGCGAGGACGCCGCCAGACCCGTGATGGAGTCGTGTTTCTGGCTCAGAAACTTCGGAAGCCAGTTGATCTTGAACCACTCAATCGTGTCTGCCCACCCTTCTTTGAATCCGATAATCGGCTGGAACTCCAGATCGTTCTCCGCAGCGTCGATACGGAACCAGCGGTTCATGGTCAACACAAAAACGTTGAACACGTTGAGCTTGAAGGTCGTGTGCATGATCCATCCGAGGACTTCTGCAGCAAGGCCAGCCAAGTACAGAAACCAGAAAGGGTAGTGAAACTTGGCGAGAATCGAAGGGAAGCCCATGGCAACAATTGCCTTGTCAAGCTCCTTCCAGAACAGACAGTACGCGGCCGGCTCCGGGTGAGTGTCGCCGTCCGTCACGATGTAAAACTTCCCGAGGACTGGTGAGTCTTTGTAGAGTTTCTTTTCGGCGATAATGAGACCATGGCAGTAGTTGTCCACGTGGGTGAAGCAGATGCGGTTGTCGCCTTTGCCAAAAACGCGGAGCTTCCCTGTACCAGCGGCTTCCAGCATGTTGGGAAGAAAGAGGTTGTCGCGGGGTCCATAGACCTGGTGAGGGGCCACCGCGACGGGCCAGAAGTCAGCGGAGACGGCAGCTGTCACCTCAAGCTCGCCCTTAGCCTTCGTCTCCGCGTACATCTGCATGTAACGCGACAGAGGAAGCTTGGGCATCTGATCTTCAGTGAGACCGTCCACGTTGGGGGATTCAAAAAGGCTTCCCTTGAAGCGCGTTGAAGGCGAAGAGCTGAACACAAGTTTCTTCACGCCGTGCTCCTTGCAGCCCTTGATGACGTTAACAGTACCTCCGTGGTTCACCTTTTCATAAAGGTTGCGTGGGTGAAACGGACCAACAGCAGCAGCAAGGTGCCACACACAGTCTGCGCCTTTAATAGCGTTGGACACCGACTGATAGTCCGTAATGTCGCCGACCACATACTCGATGGCGGGGTGATCCCAGATCATGATTGCCTTTTCCTTTGGAACGATGTCGAAGCACACCACCTTCTCAGCACCGCGTTCCACCAGCATTTCTACCAGGCGCGTCCCGACGAAGCCGGTTCCGCCGGTAACAACGCATCGTTTGGGAACGGAGCCGTAGCTTTTAGAAGCCGCTTTGACTTGCTCAGGAGACAATGCCGGGTTGAACGAAGGCATTTTGAGTGCGTGAATGGGTGAACGTAAACAAGTTGATTCGACGCTGCCGCGGGTGTTTAGTGGCGGCTTTTTTTTTTTTGACTGTGTTCAGTTGTTGCTGCTGTTGTTGTCACTGTGATTGCTGTTATTTGCACAGTGTTCGCTTGAAAATCAAGGAAATGACTGTTGCGTGAATGACGTAAATGATTTATTGATGAGCTATTGACTCTGACGCAGTCAGGATGAGTGGCAAGAGTGAGAGAAAGTGTGATAACAGATAAGGGAAAGCAATGGCTTTTTTTTTATCACAAACATAGGCAATCGTGCAAGTGTTGGATTTGGCCTAAACGCCATATGCACAACGACAGGTGAGGGATGTGGTTGTGATAATGATGACGAGGCACTTATTCCCGGATTCTTTCCACAGCAGAGATTTTTTCGTGCATAGGCTCTCAACGGCAGTTTTGAGCATGCGCATACCTCTATGCGCCTACGAAACTGTGGTGACCGTTGTACGTTTTTAATGTTTGTTTGTTTGTTTGTTTTTTGCCTGCAGAGCGAGGTCTCACCTTTACGCCGGTGCCTACAAAAACACAATTTCCCTTGATCGACTCCTGCACGACTACTCGGCAGTTCCTGCCGCACTCAACTGCACGCAGAGTCGTTCTAAAGGTGTTGCGGTGGCTTGCCCCTCACCTAGTGTATCGCTGAGTGCAAGGGTGACAGGAAGCAAGGCCGGGCCGTCATCGTCACCACGAGGCCGTTTGCGACCAAAATTCAGCTGTGCAGACACGCGCAAGTCAACAAGCTTTTCATCTGAAGTGCGCACACGGATTGGAGAAAAGAGTAAATTTCGACAAAGCATCGTCAGCTGGTCGCAATCACGGCAAGCTGCACTTGACGAGAACAGCTCAATCTCCTGCGGAATTGAAGAGAGCAGCTGTTCGCCTAGTTGCTCCTCCACGTCGTTCGCCAGAGCAACGTGTGGAAACGAAAGTGTTCTTGACTGGCACGGTGCCGTGAAGTCGAACTCCGCCTCCTCCGACTTTGGCGGGGCTGAGGTTAGCATCCCCTTCAGCACCGCAGAGTCCACTAGTGGGATATTGTCGGTCGTGGGTGAAGGTGTGGCGCACGTAGCGAGACATATAGTGCACGTATCGACAACAGGAGCGAAAAGTTCAGCGTAACTCACGTTTCGCGTTTTTACCATAACTGTCTGCGCACTCCACGATGAGGCCGTGAGTACTTTCCGGAGGTCCTTTCCCTCCGTGCAACTCAGATTCTCAGCAAGCACTAGATAGTTCCAGATGATTCCCGCGAACGACCTCAACGGTAACGCGTTGCTGTTCCCATCACCAACAACACAAAAAATGCTTCCTGAAGGTCCCGTTTGGTGGTCTTCTGCGACTGTGACAAACCGTGTGGACGGAACAACAGTGTGCGCAAACAAGCCGAGCAACGAAACGGCAGTCGCGCGGTCAGCGCGAGCTGTAGCCTGAGCAACAACTGGATTGCGCACCGCGGAGGCGCATCGGCGGAAGCTTTCCGTGCCGCGCCCATCCAACTCCAACAACTCAGAGCTCATTGGAACTGGGATAAATAGCGGAACGCCATTGGCGTAGTCGCTACCCACCACCCCCGGCTGTTGAAACAGACAGCGCCGGTCGGAAGACTTCGGGTACAAAGTTGTCAAGAGACCAACAGCCACCGCCTTGCGGGCGCCGTCGACGGGACTAAACACACCAGAGAAGAGATTGAGCAGCTCCCACAGTGGGATGCATGACACTGTGGCGAGCGCAGCATTTTGAGGCTCGCTCAGTTCGGGTAGCAGCCAAGATTTGTTGTAGAAGTCAAGAAACGCCTCTTCTAGAGCGTTCTGATCACAGCCTTTTTCGGTTTCACTTAAGCCAGCCAGCAGAGCTGCCACATCCTCTACGCATTTGGCCAACGCACTTTGTATCTTAGACATTGCGTTTCCTTTCGTTAGGGTTGAAGGTTTCGAGGGAAAAGGTTTGTTGGTTTGTGGGGGTGGGGGGTTTGCCGCGGCGCGTGGGTCGGCGGCGGTGCGGGGGCTGGGGTTGACCACCGGAACCCCCCAACCCTGCTCCACTGGCGGAAAAAGAGCGCCGCGGGGTGCTGGCAGTCGGTCTCACCCCGTCCCCCCGCCCCGGTCCCCCACCTCATTTGTTATCGGATACTGAAACCGGAACCGCAGTCCATACGGTGCGGGGTGCCCCCCAAGGTTGCGATGGTAGCAAGGCGGACAGTTTGGACACGTCACCTGAAAGGGAAAAACGTGTCATCCGGCGGCGCTGCCCTTGCTCGTGGGGGAAGGGGGCGGGGCGTGGCGGTGGCAAGTAGGCCCTCTTTCTCTCTTTCGTCACGAATCTTACGTGGTGTGTTCTTTTGGGGGCACGGGCCGGCCCCTCCGCGTACCGAGGCGTTGTGCGCAGGAGTCTTTTCTTTTTCTTCTTGTCTTCATTGTCTCTTTTTGAGGAGTGAGACAGCACCAAAGCACCTGGCAGACGAGTGGGCTTCTCCTTTCCGTGGCGGGGCCGGTCCCCCTGTCGTCTGCCTCCTTCGTCGGAACAGGGAGCGGAGTTTTGATTCGTGTTCTCCTTTTTTCCTTCCTTCCTTCCGGATTGCACACAAAAAAACCACTTCGCCTGGGATCAAGAGGAAACGCCGAGCCCGTGCGTCCCTTAATTGGGATGTCCGCCACTTGGGAAGCGCGTATACACGTGCACGCGTTGGGCGAAAGAGACCACGGGTTACGCAAGCACGCCACGGAGAGTATCCTCTGCTGAACCTCGGCACCATACGAGCGGCAGGAGCTGATCCGGCTCACATCTGCGGAAGGCCGGGTGTGGGCGCGCGCGCCGCCCCCTCTCCGTTTCCTGCGTTTTCGTTGCTTTGGGTGGCGCGCCCGTATTCTTCGGCGCGCGTTTTGGCGGCGGCGGGGGGGGGGTCTCGGGGCGTGCCGCGGCGCGCACACCCCGCCGCCCTGCGCCGCCGGGCCACGCCCCGCCAAAGAGCGCCGGCCACCCGCGAACCAAACGCACACACCCTTTCTCCTACGTCCGCCTCTATTTTTCCCCTGAACATACGCCCCTCAGCTTAACTCAAAAGCTCAATTCTCAGTCGTTGCCTGGCAGCACTTTTTTTTCTCATAGGAGACTGTTACCAAACACTACTAACACAACCACTTTCACGTACCAGGATGTCTTCTGAAACGAAGCAGGCTTGTCGTGTTACGTACATCTGGCTCGCTGGCAAAGATGCTCACCACGACATTCGAAGCAAGGACCGCACGATGTACCTCACCGCGGAGCAGATTGCTAAGGAACCCAAGGAACTCCTTGCCGACGGTCTGTTCCCGGTGTGGAATTTCGACGGCTCTTCCACTGGTCAAGCGTTGGGACTTGACACCGAGATTTTGTTGAAGCCCGTGAACGCGTACCGGTGCTGCCTTCCTCGCCCGACGTCGAAGGTTCCGTGGATTCTTATCCTCGCTGAGTGCTACCAGCCAAATGGCGAACCAACTCCCGATAACTCGCGAGCTGCCGCTCGTCAAGCGTTTGAACAGAAGCCTGACGAGCACCCATGGTTTGGCCTTGAGCAGGAATACTTTATCGTCACGCGCAATGGACGTCCGTACGGGTGGCCGAGCCACGGCTTCCCTGCACCCCAGGGTCCGTACTACTGCGGCACCGGTGCAACGGCGTCGTGGGGACGCAAGTACGCGGATCTCCACTACGAGGTGTGCCTTGAGATGGGCCTGAATATTTCTGGCACCAACGCCGAGGTGACGCCCGCTCAGTGGGAGTTTCAGGTGGGCCCCTGCGAGGGTCTGGAGATGGGTGATCAGATGACTGTTGCACGTTGGGTGCTGCTTCGTGTTCTGGAGCAGGATGATCTGGATGTGGATTACCGCGCGAAGCCTTTCCATGGCGATTGGAACGGCAGTGGTCTGCACACGAACTTTTCCACGGACAGCACTCGTGCCGAAGGTGGTCTGGCCGTTATCCACCAGTACATCGAGCGTCTTGGCAAGACTGTCAAGAAGGATATCGTCTTCTACGGTCCGGAGAATAATGAACGCCTGACTGGTCGCCACGAAACGTCTAGCTTCCGCGACTTCAGCTCTGGCGTCGGCACGCGTGGTACCTCCATCCGTATTCCCAACGCAGTTGCCAGCGAAGGAAAGGGCTACATGGAGGATCGCCGCCCTGCCGGTGACGCAGACCCGTACCTCATCACCTCGCGACTCTTCGCTTCCTGCATCGGCCTCGAGACCCCTGCGTTGGACCTCGCTTCCCCAACTCACACGAAGGAGTGGATGCGCCATGCGTTTGACCTCGCATAAAAAGAGGAAAAATGACAGCAGTGAAAAGAGGTGAAACTGTGTCGCAGTATGCACGTTCTCTTGTTGTCCCAATTCGTGATAGACACCTTCAACGTGGAGACCCTACTCCTGTTGCTCGGTGGCATTACTTTGTTTCTCGGCTGTTTTTTCTCTTGCTTTTTTTCCTGTGTCCATAAGGACGAAAACACTTCCTTCCCCTCCCCCTTTTCTTTCTTGAGCAAAAGCTTCCCATGGCCCACGCTAGACGAACAAGCCTTTCACTGTTGACACCAGGAGTGCAGCCATTACACAACAGAAACCCTTTGCTGAGAAAAGGTGTGTGTATTACTGAACTCCACGCTTTCCTCACAGGAGAACACTAAGTCTTATTCACGCGCCGTTGATGCGAAGGAGGATTCTGGCAACACACCACACTTCTTTTAAGTGCTTTTGGATGCACATCTTTCTTTCGTAACAAACAGCCGCGTAAACTGTTTTTTATTTTTCGTGCGAAAGATCACAACACGTGAAGCTTGACAGTCGGGCTCAGTTGATTAAAGCCGGTACTGTATGATTGCCTGAAACGTAACGTCGTCACGATTGTTTTGTTCGGTCAAAAACTGCTTCTACTGCAAATTCAAATGCATGAAATAGGTGAGTCTCTTTTTCCAATTAAAAACAAAAAAACAGCAACAACGAGAATGGCAGCTGCAAAGTGCATCTCGCCCGACACAGCAACTGTTGTTTTTCTTTTCCGTCGCACTGGGGCGCGGAACTGAAGCACAAACACGCATGTTTCACTCTGACAGATATCCAACAAGCGCGTGTGGCCAAACGGGAATCCGAGGGTAATTATTGCTTGGGCAAGAAGCGGGAGGATCGCCCTCCTGCATTCTTTGCCATTTTTGTTAGTGCATCAGCTCCTCACATCCAGTCTTCTTTCTGTGTGCGTGTTGACGGCACACTTCTCTCACTGTTTGTTTTCGTATTTACGGCTGTTGGCATCCTGATAATACCCGTAATTTGAACAAGTTACCGTCGCCACGCTCAATGATCAACACTTCGGCGTGTACGCCTGCTGTGCCGGCTGCGCCTGCAAAAAAGAAGCGGACTGGTAAGGCACAGAAAAACTTGTACGAACAGTATCTCGCAGACTCCGGCAGCGATGTCTCTTCGGCGGATAGCGAGGTGGAAGAGTGGGACGTGCTGGCACGACAAGAGTACACCACAAATATGGACATCAACATCCTTATTCAACAAACAGTACGAAACATCGTGCAAAGCTTGTGCCTCGAAGACTACGATGGCACGTCCCGTTTTGGCGACCACGAGTTGATTTGCTTTGCTGCGGCGGTGAAGCACAATAGTTCCATCGTCTCGTTGCAGATTCGCTACCTCGACGTCTCTGACGTGTCTCTTGTGCCTTTGTGCCGAGCCCTCGAGAACCACCCCAGCCTCCGTGCGCTGGACCTTTCCGGTACGCGCGGCGGAGACGAAACCGGCAGAGCACTCCGCAATTTGGTCTGCACGAATCCCCACATTATTTTCGCTCAAATCGACGATACTATTGTGAGCGGCAAAGACGCACAGCTAATCGAGGAGGCTACACGCTACAACGCGTTGGCGTGCCCTGATCCACAGACCAATCCCTTTCATCTCGGTCTTTTACGAAAAATCAGTGCAATTGAGGAGCGGGAAAGCAAGTTTATCGAGGAGTTGGAGGCGAAGCCGTGGCTTCAAAGCAGCGCTGTTGTTGAACCCGATCCACAGCCACAGAAAACCAAGAAAAACAAGAAGGTCACCATTCGGGCGACTGGCGGTTCGAAACTCGGAGCTGAGGTCTGCGCTCAGTTTGTTCAGGGAAGCTGTGCTTATGGGTCGCGGTGCAAGTATTTCCACCCTGAAAGAACAGCAGCGTTGCGCAATGCGGTGACTTCCAGTCGTTACGAAGCCGCCGAGTCAGGCGCCGGTGGTGACGGTCAATCCATAGCGTTTTCAAGCGCAACCTCAGCATCGGGAAGCCGTCTGCGCCTCCGTAGTCGTCTGCGACCTGCACAGTTTACGCTTCAACCAAGTGATACTATCCACGGAGCGGCTCCGGCTTCTCAACGTGCGACGATCACCCAGAGCCCTCAGCGACCAACAAAAAGCGCGATTGCAGGGGTGTGGATCCTGAGCGTCACAATCGTGATGTGCTGCGCAACAATGGCCGCATGCTTGTAGGCTTCTTCACACACAAATGCGTGTGTGTGTGCGTGTGTGTGCCTGCGTCGGAAACCTTTGACGGAGCTGCTGCGAGTCTGCAATTTACTGTGCTGACGCAGACGGCGGCAGCTTCCAACGCGAACCGCATGTGACGTGTGCTTTTTCTTATTTGGGGCATGAATTAACTGTTGGGATTTACCGGCCATCTCTGCCATGTTGCAGCCGCGATGGAATCGTTCAAATTCCGTCCTCCCATTCTCATTGCAATGATCACAACAAACACACGCTCCCAATTCGACGTCCGTTTTTTTTTTTTTCGGTCATTCTTTCCCAGCGTGCGTTCACTTTCGGAAACGCATACCGCTCGAGTGAAAAGCATCACCGCTGAAATCCAAAAGTACGCGGACCAACGACTTTTTCAGAACACAAACACAAACACGTACACAACGGCGGCAGTGTCCACAGTGGCGCATTTGGTTCCACTCAATGTCTGACGAGGTGTTGCAAACCGACGATGGTGTCCAGTCAGCGGGGACGTTCCAGAGCCGCAACAGTGACGTGTGCGTAAGCGGCGGGACGCCTCTTTTCGGCATCCCATCCGTCGTCGACGCAGGCCGCCTGTTTTCCCCTTCTTTCACTCACATGGTCGAGGAAGATCTACCGCTGATCCCACACTCTTCGGAGTCAGTGACCTTTGGTGGCCAGTGGTTTTGGGAGCTGTATCAACACTCCGTCTTGGGGGAGCACGTCGCTGTGTTCTTGGGAGGCACTGGAGTTGATCTGGTCGAGGATTCGCTGCAGGCACAAAAAGCTGTTCGTAGTCAGGCAGTCCAGCAAGAGCGCAAGGGATCTCGCTTCTCAAGTTTGTGGACGTCACGCACCGCGAAAGTGGAAGTGCTGTATGCCCTGGCGCTCTCTGTTGCGCTTCGTGTTGTGCGTGAGCCGATGTTGGAGGACAATCAGGGCCCTCAGGCTGTTGTCCTGTGCGCCACCAAAGACCAGTGTGACGAGGCCACATTTGTCCTCAACCGTTTCTGCACTGAGCTCCATTTGGTGGTGCACAACTTGTTCGAACCGTACCCTGCCATGCCCGCGGGGAAGCTGGCGGAGATCGTTGTGGGCACACCCCCTCTGTGGGAGAGCGTGCGCGCTCTGCCACCAAATGTGCCTCCCCCGAAGACGAGCGTGGAGGACATCTTAGTGCACCTGTTCCCCAAGTCAGTGTCACCGACATACTCTGGCGCACGGTCTAGACCGTACTCCCCGCAGCGTGTAGTGGAGCTTGCGATGATTGACGTTGATGGGCAGCACCGCCTGGGGTTTTCAACGCTGCTGGAAACTGCGTTTCACTGCGTACCACCGATGTGCCGCGTAACGAAGATCTACGGTACATGCCTGAGTGACGCCACTGAGACAGACATGCTGTTTGGACGGGAAAAACGTCTCGCACAAAAAAGGTCTACAGTGCTCGTCTACGCCCCCGCTTCGAACATATCTCGGAAACGCGGGCGTGCTGCTGATGACGACCATGCCGAGGACAGCGAGGGCCGCGGCTGTGGGTGTGCACAGGCCTCGTGTGGTCTTCTTTTGCGCCGCGCGCTGTCGGCATGTCGTTTGTTGCTTGATCACGCGACTTACCTCGAGCTTAGAAGTGGCGTTGAGGCAGAAGCCCTTCGCTTTTGGGAAGGATTCGAGGGCAAGCCTGTCTCGCCCAGCGTATTTGCCGAATTCGTCGAGCTACGGCTGCTGCTGGTTTGCCGGAGGGCGTCTGATCATGAGCAGCATCCGGCATATCTGCGTGAGGTCTGCTTGTGTGCGCTGCCGACACCAAAGGCAGCGGACACCTGTCCAAGTCGAGTGGCTCTTTTGCTCTCACACTTGGAGGATTTCCTAAGTGGGAGTCTTTTCGATGGCAGCGTCGTGACGTGCACGAACCTGTCTACCAACGCGGCCACATCGGCAGTGCGGCCGCTAGTTTTCGCAACCGACGAAACCTCGGTCCACTCAAGTGTCACCTCCCTGTGCGAGTACCTCCACGAGACCCACGGCATCTCTGCCCGCGTTGCCGTTGAGTCACCGCGAGAGGCTATGAGTGATGAGTCTGCCCACTCGGCTTCTCACCGAGCGGACGTCGCAGCACTGCTTAGCAACTCCGCAGCATCCTTCATTGCAAATCCTCGCTTGACGGTGCCATTTCCACCCGGCTTTTTTTTACCCAACGCGCGCGCAACCGGCACGTTCACGACTGTTGTCGTGAGACGACTCGGTAGCTCCAAGGACGCGCTTTGCGCACCGGTGTCTGTGGATGACGTCAAATCTGTCGTGCTGATGCTTGTTGAGGAATGCTGCCAGTACGGAAGAGTGCTTTCGTACTATTGCCACGAAAGTGACGCTCCCGCGGAGGCGGCCCCAGCCTCGCTGTTCGTCGAGTTTGAATCCGAGGCGTCGGCGGTAGAGACAGTTCGGCTGTTGAGTGCCCGCTTTGGCCAGCCGCAAACAGCCGCTGGCCCAGTCGTGCGTCTTTTTCGCAACACGACGTACTACGAGGGTGTATGGCAAAGAGAAGACAGAGGCGATGCGGATAGCCCCACAGACGACCCATTCGACGACCTGGTGCAGATGGACTTGCTGTGCGAATGAGCACATCGCGCGCTTGCTCGGCGCACCAACGCCATAATTCAAGGATACAAGTACACGCACGTCATGCAACTGTGCAACTAGCTGACCACGGCATGCGTCACCGCCTATCGACTGCGCTCACCCGAACAGGAGTGTAGCCAAAAGAACACACAATTTCCCGCCTCCTCGAGCAGTTTTTGTGGGTGGCCTTGTTAAGATCCCCACAATCGCCTCCTGACGCGCGCGCACACACGCACGCACACATATTCCGTTTCACTTCAACTGCACGCAAGCGGCGCGTCTCCACTTCTCATTTTGCCCCTCTCCCTTTCGGGTTTTCTTTGCTTGCCTCTCCTCAGCGCTGTAAATTCTCAGCGCAGCACAGGAAGCGAACACCGTCTGGAGTGCCGCCATGTGTGTGCGGATCACGCGTGCTCCATTTCGGCTTCTTCACACAGGGACACAGCTCATCTTGTTCTGTCGCCACCCACAGCAGTTGCTGTCCTCCTCCACGATTGACGGTGTCGTGCTGAGCAGCTTTTCTTTGCATCTTGCGATTCTCCATTGCTTCTTCTTGCTCTTTACCGCAACCCCTCCTGGGAAACATTACCTCGCTGCCTTCCTCACCGGAGACAGCTCCTTTTTTCCTCGTCCACATCATTCATTTAGACTGTGTGCGTGATACATGCGCAGGGGGATAACTGCGGTGGTGCGCCATGACGTACCTCCGCGCCCATCCTTCACCAGTCAATGGCTCGCGACCGTCCAACGCTCGGCTCAGCAAATGCGACGAAACGTGTGCTTGCTGCTTTCACTCTTGGTTGTGCCCCTGCTATTCATCGCTGTAATTGTCATCCTGACTCAGCTTTTCCGCAGTCGTGTCGGCGAGCACATTTACACAATGCCGTTCGGTGTGAACGGCACTGTCAGCTTGCCAACCCTCTTTGCCGTGCCCGGGTTTGAAAAGCTGCTATTTTGCTACGACCCCGCGCTCACAACGACGATTCCCGGGCTCGCCCCTTGTGTCGTTCCACCAGAAAACCGAAGCTGCGCACCGGCGAGCGCCAATCTGCCCGTTTCCGGCTTGTGTCTACCGCTGGCGGGCGACAGGAGCTGGAGTCTCCTCGTGTTGCTCTATAGCAACGCCTTGCTTGGCCGCCTCATGGACTCTGGCTCCCTGGATGGCATCATTGCGATGCAATGGGCGTCTCAAGTTGCTAACGCTGGTGACGACCGGATTTTGCCGTTTGTGACTGCCATGTCTTCACTGGGTTTCGGCGTCACCTCCTCCACGCGCTACACGTCCATGCGCTGTTCGGGTTTGCTGTACTTTGCGCCCGCGGATAAGGTGCCACCGACGCTGATCGCCACCCTGAACCAAACATCCTCGTTCTTTCGGTACGTCTACGGCGGCACGTTCGAAACGGTCGAGGAGGCGGAGGCGCACATCGCTGACGGCTCCCAGGCCAACTGGGGACTCATTGAGATTAACGACTTGGAGACGAACTTTGACGTTGTGATCCGCCTCAACGGCACGGCCCTCCCACCAGCCACCACCAAGGTGAACACCGACTTCTCCGGCAACTACCTGTACGACTCTGCAGAGATGTACATTGCCTCTGGGTTTGTGGCGCTGGAAAAAACCCTGCTGGACTTCTTCGTCGCTTCACAGACGGACAAAGGCGTCGTCCTTTCCACGACCTACTCCACAGGCCGCGTCGTGGCACTTACCGCCTCCATGCCACAGACAGCCGGCCATGTCAACTACATGCAACAGATTGCTGGACCTGTCGTCGGCTTCATTGTCGTGCTTGCTTTCATGTACCCGTTTTCACACATGGTGCAGGCACTCGTACTGGAGAAGGAACTGCGTATCCGGGAGGCCGTGCAGATCATGGGCGTCCGCCGCACAGCGCTCTATGCCGCTCATCTGACAACGTACTTGTTACTGTGCGTGGTTATGGCACTGCTCATCGTGGTTATGTTTCGTCTCGGCGTGACCAGCCGATCGGACCCCTTTGTGCTGCTGCTCATCCTCCTTGTGTATCTCGTGTCCCTCATCACACTGGCTTCCATGGTGGCGTCGTGGTTCAGCAGCCTGCGGCTCGCCACACAACTCGCTCCGCTCATCTACTTCGTCATGGGGATGCCAGTTTTTGCGTTGGGCTTTTCCTCGGGTGGCCTCAAGATTGGGCTCTCTATCCTATCACCGACTGCCCTTGCCTCCGTCATTTCAAACTATCTCGTGCTGAGCAGTGGCTCTGGTTTCGGTCCCGCGGCGTTCCAGAACCCGTACCTTTCACCGCGGCCTGCAGTGACGATGATCGTGCTTGCTGCCGACGGCGTACTCTACGGCTTGCTGTCGTTATACTTCGATGCGGTGCTGCCTCGGCAGTGGGGCACGCCAAAACACCCCTTGTTCTTCGTCATCGGTCCTTTCCGCCGACTTCGCGCTTGTTGCACAGGAGAACCAAAAAAGGATGACGTGCCCAACGCCGACACCGCTGGCAATCGACTTGTCATTACCCCCGGCATGTCGCTCGCCACCCACAACACAAACGGCGCGTACGACGACGACACCTACACCACTTGCCGTGGCGCTGACTTCAATGACCATGAAGCTGTCGCAGGGTGTGCCTCTCGTACCCACCGACAAGCCTGCGTGGAGTTTCGCGGCATCGTCAAGCAGTACAAGCGAGACGGCGAGACGTTCAACGCGCTGGACCACCTTTGTTTGTCCTTGTACGAGCACGAGATTTCCGTGCTGCTCGGCCCGAATGGTGCAGGCAAGTCCACCCTTGTGGATATCGTCACGGGCATGGTACGGCCAGACGGGGGTGACGCTATTGTGTGCGGACACTCCGTCACTGCGGAGCTGGGCGCGGTGCGGCAGTGCATCGGCCTCTGCCCTCAGCACAACGTGCTTTGGGAGGAGCTCACGTGCTGCGAGCACCTCGAGTACTTTGGGAAGATCAAAGGGCTTCGGGGAGCGGCACTGGGGTCACGCGTGATGGAGTTGCTCGATGCCGTCGGACTTCTCGAGAAGGCTCACCAGCCTGCCAAGGAGCTCTCTGGCGGTCAGAAGCGGAAGCTGTCGGTTGCCATTGCTTTTGTCGGCCGTGAAGGCCTGGTGATCCTTGACGAGCCCACGGCTGGCATGGACGCCGGAGCAAGGCGACACACCTGGAAACTCCTGCGAGAGTTGTCAAAAACCACGACGATTCTCCTCACCACGCACTTTATGGATGAGGCCGACCTGCTCGGTGACCGCGTTGCGCTGATCAACCGGGGCCGTCTGCAGTGCTGTGGCAGCAGCCTATTTCTCAAATCGCGACTTGGCGGCGGCTACACCGTTCGCGCCGAGCTGAGGGATTTCGCCACGGCAAAAAGTCTTCTACAGCGACTCCAGGGGGTTGTGGCAAGGGTGGAGCTTTTCAGCTTCAGTGGACGCGAAGCTCAGTACAGCGTGCCCCGCTCGGCAGTGGACCAGATGCCTGAACTTCTGCGTGTCTTGGAGCAACCCGAAGCGGCGCGCGGCGGTGTCGAAGGCTTTGCCGTGTCGGGGTCAACTCTGGAGGAAGTTTTTTTGCGCACGATCCGTCTGCAGGCCCGTGAGGAGGCTGCTCGCGCAGTGGCCTGCTCCGCAAAACCGCCATCTTGCCTCACAGGCGCAGCCGTGTGCGACCCTCTCTCCGCCTCATCCGACACACGCCAAACCTCCCAACCACTCTGGCTTGACGGCCCGGCACCACCAGACACAGCTAGTTGCGCAAACACGCATGAACCGGCTATTTTTCCCGTGTGGGATGAGTCAGAGCTGATCTTCGACTCCGGCGGGAGAGACGCAGTCGGACGGACGCACGCGGCGATACGCACCGCAATTCAGCGTGCGTGGAGCGCGGAAATGGAGTCTTCAAGGTGCCGTGTGTGGCTCTCGCAGTTTTCCTCGGCATGGCGGAAGCGCTGGCTGTGCGCACTGCGCGACCGCAAACTGCAGTTTTTCCAGGTGATCTGCCCCGTCATTTGTGTGCTCATTGCGATGCTTCTGCAGTTGGTGACGTCAAGCAACCACGGCTACTTGCAGCTGCAGCCCAGTTCCATCGCGCCGCAGAGCCAAACCATTGCTTCCCTCTGCACAGACTGGTTCGGCACGAGCACAACCGCACTGGATGCCATTGATCCCGGCACCGACGTGACCTTGATGTCCTTCAGAGGCTCGACGGACCTCAGTCACTACATGCTCGACACCTGGTTTAATCACACAACGCCCCGATTCTCAGCCATACAGTGCGATGATCGACAACTGCGTGCGCGGGTGCGAGCTGAGCTACTTCTATTCGATACCGCAGCGACTGACGCGCTGGCCGACGTCATCTCTAACTCTCGGTTCCTAACGACGCTTCACAACACGTCCTCCTCGCATTCTGTGGCGATCGGCATGCAGGAGTTTTTCAGCTTTCTCCTCGCGAACAACGCGGCACGACCTGATGCGGTGCCAACTGTGCGCGTGGCGACGCATGCCATGCCATCGAACGCAGTGCAGCGGCGCAGGGAGAAGTCAGGCTCCGTTATGCTGATTGCCATTGTGCTTTGCATCCCCTTTGTGCTGCTTCCGTCAACACCCGTGGGGTGGGTGGTGAAGGAGCGCCAGTGCAAGGCTCGGCACATTCAGCGGCTCAGCGGACTCACCATGTCTGCCTACTGGCTCGGGAACTTGGCGTTTGACTTTGCGGCTTACGTCATCACGTGTGTGTTGGTGACGTTGCTCCTCACCGCCTTTCGCCGCCTTGAGTACATTGGGACACACGCACTGGGGGGATTTGTCGTTGGGCTAGCAGCCAACGGTCTGTGCAGCACACTGTACTCGTACGCACTGAGCTTTCTCTTCCACGAGCACGCCACTGCCTCCCTGGGCACCATGGTGTTTAACATGCTCACAGGCGTTATCCTCGCCATCGTCATCATGGTGCTTTCCGCACGCCAGCAGCTCAACGGAGAGTCTACCGCCGTTGTGGATTATGTCTGCTTCGGCCTGCGCGTCTTCCCGTGCTTCTCCTTGTCTGAGTTTCTACTCAACCTGGCGTCATTCCGGCCTGTTTACGAAACCGTCGGCGGCACCGTGTGGACGTGGAAGGTGATTGGCTATCCGTGCCTCTACATGGCAGCGGAGGTTCCCTTTTTTGCGATGGTTCTCCTCGTCTTGGAACAACCGTGCACACTTAGTTCAGCACGTAAGCTGCGTGACCTCACCGGTGCGTGCGTGAACCGTCTGTGCTGCTGTGGCAGGTCCGGAAGACGTCGTCAGGGAGACGCCAGTGACACGGAGCTCGACAGTGATGTGGAGGCAGAGGCGAACGCTGTCCAGGCCGCCGATGCTACTGATGATCCTGAGGGCTACAGCACGACCGCCGTCGACCCTGTTCGCGTTGTGAAGTTGGTGAAAGCATTCGGCCGGCGCCCTCGCGTTCTCGCAGTGAACGACGTGTCGTTTGCCATCCGACGCGATGAGATATTCTCGCTCCTCGGTACCAATGGCGCAGGCAAGACCACCACCATATCCGTTCTCTGTCAGGAGCAGTTCCCGACGAGCGGCCATGTTCGCGTCGAGCGCCACGACACCCGCCGTGACCGCGACGGTGCAATGCGCAAAGTTGGCTACTGCCCCCAGTTCGACGCAACGCTGGACCTACTCACGGTGCGCGAGCACCTCATGCTCTATGCGGGCATACGCGGTGTTGTGCCGAGCGCGCGTGAGAATCTACTGTGCGACTTGATGCAAGTGTGCGGGCTGACACCGTATCGTAACGTGGTGTCGGCTAAGCTGAGCGGCGGCAACAGGCGCAAGTTGTCCGTCGCTATTGCGCTGATGGGAGCGCCGTCCGTTGTGTGCCTTGACGAGCCCTCCGCGGGTATGGACCCTGTCGCGCGGCGTGATCTGTGGACGGCAGTGGAGAACATCGCCGGCCAACACACAACGCCCACGACACCGACGTCTGCCGACGGCACCAAGGCCAGGTGCTCTGTGTTGCTCACGACGCACCACCTTGAGGAAGTCGAGGCCTTGGCGGACCGCGTGGGCATCATGTCGCGTGGCAAGCTGCGCTGCATGGGCACCCTCGCGCATCTCAAGCGCAAATTTGGCACGGGCTACCAGCTAGAGTTACGCGTTGCGTCACCGACGGGCTCCTCATCAGGCGGCGCCGATAGGGAGGAGGAAATGAAAACGATGGTGCCACGCACACACACTGAACCGCCGATGAGCATCGCGCAACACATCGTGAGCTGGTTTCCTGGTGCCGTGCAGAGCGAAAACTTCTTTGGCGAGCGACTTATCTTTCAGTTGCCTGCTGAATCGACAAGGCTGTCGGAGGTGTTTGCGTTGCTGGGCGAACGCGGCCGCGCCATCGGCATCACCGACTACATCGTCGCGCACACCTCCATTGAGCAAGTCTTTCTGCGCTTTTGCAGCGAGGACGCCGCACCACTCGGCGAGCTGAGAGCCGAACTGACCCAGCCATCCACCTCACACTGCACTGAAGCAGCTTACGAAGTCTTCGAAGCGCCGGGGTCAGTCAGCGCGGCTCACAGACACCCACGCTCAGAGTACGAGCCCACATCGTGATGCCTTCACTCCCCCCTCGGGTGCTCGGGATATCACCTCTTCTATCGGTCCCTTTTTTTCTTACATAGTTTTGCCCGTCGCGTGCGGCGACGCACGGTGTTTTTACTCCCGTCTCCCTGGTTCCGCCACCTTTACCCATTGAGAGAAAATGTGGCGTGCCTCTCCAGGAGGCTCGTATACACATGCTTGACCACCCCCCTCCACTTGCACTAAACAGTCGGCAGGAACGCCGCACCCATTGCGATCAAACACGCTAGCGTGTGGAAAACCAACCAATAACAGCCGATCATCTTTTCTTAATTTTTTTTGTTGCTCTCTCCGTTCGATCATTTTGCCTTCAACCGTGTGCAGCGTTTCGCCTAGCATGACCTCGATATGTGCCTGTGCCACAACAGGGAAATAAGTGAAGAATCCACCTTTCATCTCTCACACCGGCGCCGGCGCCGGCGTTGTCGCGATTGCCGAAGCTGCACAGCAGGGCACCTGCCAAATGGCGGGTGTGCATCACACACGCGCACGTGGTGGGCCCCACACGACTTCAACTTGCCGCGCCCACACATTTCATCACATCTGCGCAATCCTCCCCTCCTTTTTCCACCATTGGCAACCCGTGCTTCCAACGTTTTCCGCTTCTGAACTGTCCTGCACGGCCACAAAGGCACACCCCGTGTGGCGCTTTCTTTTCTTTTCCTTCGTGTGAATTGTGGTGTGCGCTCAAAAGACGTTCACACACACAGACGCACACACACACACAACTCCCTCACAACTCTCTCCTCTCTTTTTTTTTCTGGCATTTTTGGTTTCACCTTCTCGCAGTATGGCCAACCATCCTCTGTATGGGGCCGTGGGTTGCCTTCTGCTTGGCATCGTTGGGCTGTACGCGTGGGAGCAGTCCGAGTACAACACCGACCCTGGTCCCATCAACAAGAGAGTCTGGTACGGCTACAATCGCACTTCCATCGTTGGTCTGATGTCTGCCGTGACCTTCCTTTCTGCTGGAGTGGCGCTACTCTACGGCGCGGCGAGCCAGCACCTTCACCTCTCCCTCGCGAACCTCGCTCGCCGCGACAAGTCAGGGGACCGGCAGCCGCCGACTGGGGAGTCGTCGTACTCAGAGGCAGTGTCGGCGGTGTACCGCGCGGTGGGGCTTTACGTGCTTCTCGCCACCACGTTGGTTGTGGTCGGCGTGGTGGCGGTGGCAACGTGGGGCCGGTCGATGATGGCGTGCGGCGTCATCTTCTGCGTGGGAAATCAGACGACCGACACCAGCAAGGCGTCGTACAAGGGCGATCCCATCAACGCAGGCATCGCCTTCATGGTGGGCCTTTCGCTGTGCCCGATGGGCGTGGTGATGTGGTGGCGTGGAGCCAAAACGTGGAGGATGCAGCGCGCGCACGATGCCGACGACGCTTCCTCCGCCACCACCCGAGAAGCAGAGGTGCACATCCCTCGTGCACACGGCATGCACCGCTTTGTGCCACCGTCTCGTCGGCGGGAGCTGCTCTGGATGAGCGGTTACGTCGTCTTGCTTCTCTTCTTTGCCATCGTGAGCTTCTACATGCCTGGTGATACACGCGACTTCAAACCAACCGGTGTCGCCTCCTACGCTGGGCTGGTCACTGCCCCGTACGCGAATCCACACAACAGCACCCACACGGCACCAGAGCTCCCACGGGCCTTCATGCGGACCCGCTCGCTGCGGCTGAACAACTCTGTTGTGCTGAAGCTTTATCCGGGCAATGTGCTCTTCTTCGCCTACATCATTCTTCTCATCCTCACGGTGTGGGGTGTGCGGCAGTCGGTCACGAGCCGCTACTGGATGAGCCGCCGCTTCTCCTTCTACCCATCGCTGAGCTTTGGCGAAGGGATCCTGGCGCTCTCGCTCGTCATCATGGTGTTGCTCTTCTTCGTGTACTGGACGCACGACCACAACTACAAGGGTATGTGGACACTGGGCAAGGCGGAGCAGGGCTACATGTACACGTCCGAGCTGTTCGCACGCGGGTTCGGCATGCTGGCGACACTGCTCCTCTCCTTTCTCATGTTCCCCATCAGCCGGCACTCGTTTCTGCATCGGCTGCTCGGCTCATCGTACGAGACGGTACTGTGGACGCACCGTATCCTTGGCTACGGCATGCTGATCGCGACGGCGCTGCACGTGTTGCTCTTCTTCTGGGCGTACTACGACAGTGGGCAGCTCAAAAACAATCTCAACTACATCCCTACGCTTTGCTGCTCCCACCTGGTGCGCAACGACTTCGTTGTGCCTGTGGTGACGTGGACGACGTACGTCATGTTCATCACCATGGGCATCTTTGCCCTCAACCGATTCCGTCGGCGCTTCTACGAGCTTTTCTATTACTCGCACCTCCTCAGCACGTACTCAATGATCCCTGTGCTGCTCTGGCACGTGGCGTCAGGCTGGCAGTACCTTGTTCCTGGCGTGACCTTGTGGTTCATCGACTGTCTCGTGCGCCTCTTCCAGCGCTCGGCCCTGGTGGATGTGCAAGGTGCGCGCGTGGTCAGTGACGACGTCGTGGTGATCGGGTTTGCCGTTGACTCCAAGCACGAGTCTCAGGTACTGCAGACTGCCTATCCTGGTCAGTACGTGTTTCTCAGCGTGGCGGAGCTCTCCTCCCTCCAGTGGCATCCGTTCACGCTGAGCAGCGTGGCTGGCGGTGGCGGGGCGGGGAGCGTGTCTGCCCCCTACACGGTGCACATCAAGTCGATGGGCCCCGGCACGTGGACGCAGCGTCTGTACGACCGTGTGGCGCGCGGCGAGCCGCTGACGCTGGCTGTGGAGGGCCCCTGTGGCTCGCCGCTGGACGTCGCGCACTACGACGAGCTGTTTCTTGTGTGTGGTGGGATTGGCGTGACACCGTGTGCATCCATCTTCGGCTCCGTGCTGCGGTGGGCCCGCGCGCAGGCTTGTGCTGGCGGTAGCAGCGACAGTGACGCTGGGGGCGTGCTGCCACCTGCGACGTTGCCCCGCCGCGTGAAGCTGATCTGGGCGTGCCGCTCCGCGCAGCTCGTGCAGGCCATGGCCCCATCACTTGGTCTCCCCCCGTCGCTCCACACCGCCCTCATGACCGCGTTGGCTGGCTCCAGCACCCCACTGGTGTCCGAGCACAGCAGCACGCTTGCGAAGCCGGAGGCGCCGCGGGAAGGCGTGCCGGAGGGACAAGTGGAAGCGGGTGGATCGGGCGACGACGCGGCACACTCACCAAAGGGCAGCAGCAGCCAGCGCGTTGTGGACGCCGTCGGCGGCACCGCGCGCGAGCCGGCTCACCCCGCGTCGGCAAGTGACGGAGCGGGCCCCAGTCCCGAGCACCAGAGCCGGATCTGTGCCGATGAGGTGGCAGCCCCCTCGCCCGCTGTGAATTTGCCGTCACCGGAGGCTGCTGTCACAGGCGTCAGGGTCGGCGATACGTGGTTCGAAGTAGTTGTGTATATGACCCGAGAGGACGAGTTCACACGACTGCGCGCCGTTGTGGATGACGTGAAGCGGAACGACCGTGATGCCACCGGCATGGCGACAGTGCCCCTCAAAACCGTTCGTGGCCGCCCCGACTTGGAGCAGGAGGTGGTCGAGGCACACAAGCGCGGCATCGATGGCACCGTTGCCGCTGACGCGCGTGCCCTCATCTTCGCCTGTGGACCGGAGCAACTGACCACCGATGCGACGGCTATCGGGGCGAAGAGTGGAATACCCGTGCACCAAGAGGAGTCGTACTTCTGAAGAGGAATGCGAGAAAAAAGGGCCAAGGTGGAAGACTCTTTCTTTGGTGAGCGACAATCGCGTCGTGAACAGCATCCAGTGCTGTCTCGACTCTCCCTCTCCTCTGCCGTCTTTGCTCGTTGGTAGCGAAGAACGGGCTGATACCGGACAGCCGGTGGACTCCAATGACACAGACGCACGCCATCCGGTGACGGGGTTTCCCCACCGTCTGCCGTTCCTTTTTTTATTTTTATTGTTCTGTCCACACCTTCATCCAACTGTCGCTTGGGCTCATCTAGTCCCCCCTTTTTTTTTGTGATCACCTTTGGCACTTCGCCGACAATAATAGCGAGGCACCAACAACTCTTCTTCTTTTTTTTTTACTTCACAGCCGAGTAGCCTCACCAACCAACCAACTCGAAAACAATGTGATGCCATTGTCCCCTTGTTTTTTTTTGAAATCATGCTTTTCACACGCTTCGCAATTACTGCGGTGCGAATACGTGCAGAAGATTAGTGTTTTTCTTTCTGAGCAGCTGTTTCCTTTTTTTCTTTTCCAACTCCAACTTTATCTCAGAAACACACGCTCACAGCAAATTCAACTACCAACTAGTGCTACTAAATCACTTCTTCTTTTTGTCAGTTTCGTTTCCTACTAACTGCCGCATCAAAAAATGAACCGAGTGACTCACCTCATCAACATCATGAACTCCGCGAGCAAGGAAAGCGTGCCATCACACGCCAATGATAGTCATGACATCCTGACATCTGTGCACGCTATTTAAACAGTACAGTCAACAACAACCACAGCAACCGCAACTACAACTGAAAAGGAAATACGACAATCAAACATACACGGAAGTATGCCCTGCCACTGCGCGCTGTGAGTGCACCGAAAACAGTGATATAGCGCATTTTCTGGCAACTAACCTACTAACCTGCGCGAAAGCGATTGGCCCGTCCACTCACCACAGCGTTCCCCATTGCGGGCGCCTCTTGGACTGTTTCTGTACACAGCGGCAAACCAATGGCTCATCTCTACCTCATCCCTCAACGACGGGAAGGGGGGGGGTGGGAGCTGCCCAATGCGCTTTCTGCACGGCCTCGTGGTCGCCTCTCCCCCCTCTCCGGTTGGCGGAGTCACGTCGCACTGCGCGTCTGCTCTCCTTTTCAAACACGCTCACCCTGCTCTTGTTCCTCCTTCCTTTTCTTTTCACGCGCCTTCTCTACCCCCTGCTCTTTCTCCTGACCGCGTGATAACGTGGCGCGTGCGAGAACAGGAAGAGCGAGAAAAAAAGGTGTGAACAGAAGTGCGCATCTAGTGCATCGAGCTGCCGTCCGCGAGCACCGCACCGCTTCCGCCGCAAGTACCCATCACTCCGTCAGGAGCGTCGACTCCGTTGCGTTTTCCTTTCAACATTCCACCAACTTTTTTTTTGCTTCTTTTTGCTGTTTTTACTTTTGCTTCAAGTCTCTGCGACGAGCGAGACAACAGCCACAGATATTCACAATACCGAGAGACCTGCACCGCAGCGAGAGCAACACCCGCAACCGCCAGGTACCGCTCCCTTTTTTCTTTCTAGTGTATTTTCTCCGTTTCTTTTCTTTTTCTTCACCATGTGGGACACACACCGCAACCTGACCATAGCTGCCGTGGTGACCACGCTGCTGTCGGTCCTCGGTCTCACTCTCTGGGAAGTCTCGCCGTACAACCACTCACCGCTTCCCCACGAGGCTGGCTGGCTGGGTTTTCCGGCTTGGTCCCTCTTCGGTCTCGCCTTGTTCGTCTCCTTCGTCGGCGTGGCGGTGGATCTGGTCAACCAGAGCATGACGCACTACCACCAGAAAACCTGGCAAGACTTCCTCACTGGCCGATCCATGGGCAAGTCGCGGTACGTGTGGATTTCGCTCGTCGTGCAGGGCATCACGGCGCGCCTCTACCTCCTCGTGTCCGTGACGATCGGTCTCACATGGGCATGGGATGTGATGCGCTGTGGAGTGTTCTTCTGTCTTGGCGACCCGGCCAAGTACGCACCGTCAACAGATAAAAAGGCGTACAAAGGCGACATCATCAACACAGTCCTGGGCTTGCTCCTTTTCTTTGTTTTCCAGCCCATGGGCGTCGTCCTTGGCGTCCGCATCTTTCTGCTCACTCGGAAGCTGCGGAAGGTCACGAAACTGATGAAAGCGGCGCAGGAGGCGCAAGACGTGACCGTGATGAACGCCGGCGATGAGGCGCCTTTGCCGCACGGAGGGGCCGGTAGCGTGCACCCCGCCACCACCATACCGCCTGTTTCGCCGGTGCTGACAATGGCGCCCTCCGCCATCACCGCGGTGCCGTCCGAGGCGATGGAGGGCATGCGGTTCTACACCTCCGCGTCACTGGCACGCCAGTCCGTGACCTGCAGCGTCACACTCCTCGTTCTGACCGTGTACATGCTGCTGGGGTACTACTACCCGAATGACCTGCACCGTCTCACAGCGGCGAAGGTCGCCTCGTACGCGGCGGAAACCGTTTCCATCGCCGGCGTGAAGAACGCCACAAGCAGTGTGCCGGAGGGGCCCAGTGCATTCTTTCACACTCGCGTCTGGTCGTGGAACAGCAGTTTGCGCTTCAAGACGTTCCCTGGCAACTGCTTCTTCTACACCTATTTGATGCTTGTTGTGGTGATTGTGTGGGGCTTGCGGCAGTCGCAAAGAGGTCGTCATTGGATGCAGAGGCGTGTACCGTACTTCCCAACGCTCAACTTTGTTGAGGCTGGTCTGGCCGCCGGCGCGGTGTTGCTGACCATACTATTCTTTGTGTACTGGTCTCACGATCACAACTACAAGTCAGTCTGGGATCACACCGTGGACCCCGCCGTCACCCACTTCCCCACACGCGAGATCTTCGCGCGCTCAATGGGCCAGCTCGCGTCTTTGTTTCTCTCCCTGCTGCTGCTGCCCGTGAGCCGGCACTCTGTCCTACATGGACTGCTCGGCACCTCGTGGGAGTCTTTCCTCTTCGCCCACCGCGCTCTGGGCTATGCCTTCTTGCTGGCCATGATCATACACGCGCTTGCGTTCCAATCGGTGTTCGCGTACTTTGGGAAGCTTTGGCACAACTGGTTTTCACTTCCGCCAGAGATCGGCTACCGCAAAGTGAAGGGGGACTTCACGGTCGTGTTGCTGCAGTGGTGGCTCGGGCCACTCATTGTTGTGTGCATGGGCGTTGGCGCCTATTGGAAGGTGAGGCGGCAGCTCTTCGAGGTCTTCTACTACTCACACCTCTTCGCGTCTTACGCGACTGTCGGTGTTGTTCTGCTGCACGCACCATCGAGTTGGCAGTACATGCTACCCGGCCTCACACTGTGGTTGATTGATCGCCTCGTGCGCCTCTTCCAGCGCTCGGCCCTGGTGGATGTCGGCGAATCGCGCGTGGTCAGTGACGACATCGTGGCGATTGGGTTTCGTGTGCGCGGCGGCGTCGGAGCGGTCATGCAGCGTGCCTATCCTGGTCAGTACGTGTTCCTCAACGTGATTGAGGTGTCAGCCCTCCAGTGGCATCCGTTCACGCTGAGCAGCGTGGCTGGCGGTGGCGGGGCGGGGAGCGTGTCTGCCCCCTACACGGTGCACATCAAGTCGATGGGCCCCGGCACGTGGACGCAGCGTCTGTACGACCGTGTGGCGCGCGGCGAGCCGCTGACGCTGGCTGTGGAGGGCCCCTGTGGCTCGCCGCTGGACGTCGCGCACTACGACGAGCTGTTTCTTGTGTGTGGTGGGATTGGCGTGACACCGTGTGCATCCATCTTCGGCTCCGTGCTGCGGTGGGCCCGCGCGCAGGCTTGTGCTGGCGGTAGCAGCGACAGTGACGCTGGGGGCGTGCTGCCACCTGCGACGTTGCCCCGCCGCGTGAAGCTGATCTGGGCGTGCCGCTCCGCGCAGCTCGTGCAGGCCATGGCCCCATCACTTGGTCTCCCACGCTATCTGCACAGCGCGAGTCAGGTGGCTGGCAGTGACGACGGCGCGGCCGGTGATCTCTCAGGCTGGTCCAGTGACACTACCTTCGAGGTGTGTCTGTGTGTGACGAGCCCTCCCGACTTCGCTACACTTTCGCGCCTCGCCGAGGCCAAGGCGCTGAACGATGGCGACCGGAGAAGAGACGCCGACATGGACCTGCCCCTTCCAGCTCCTCGAGAGCGTGCTGTGTCGCCCCTAAGCCTCACGTCACGCACGAGGCGGCCGACGGGTTCGTTCAAGGACCACGTACCGTGCCCTGGCCCATCGGTGCGAAGCGCGGTGACGTTCTCCGGCGTCCGGCCCGGGCGCCCACTGCTGATGGAGGAACTGCGCCCGCGTGGACCACCGGCAAGGAGTTTTGTGATGGCCTGTGGGCCAACTCAGCTTGTGGCAGACACGACGGCGGCCTGCACGGCTCTGAGACTACCCCTTCGCTGCGAGGAGTTCGAGCTGTAGAAGCACACCAACACACACACACACACACACACACACGTAGTATTCCGTACCCCGATTTCATACGTTGCTGCTGTCACCCTTGACTCTCTTCTCTCGTGTCGTGCGTGTGTGCGTGCTTTTGCTTCGCGTGGCCCGGTCCCAAGCCATACACTCAACGCGCAGGCGGACTGTCGCCGGGGCTTCAAAGTGGTTCATGTTGGTCTCGCAGAAGGCTCACTCTTCTCTTCTTCCTTTTTCTTTTCGTTCCCCGTTCACAACAAGGGTCCTCAGTATCTATTGAAGCTTGTGCCTGTTGTTGTTCTTTTTTGTTTTTTTGTGGTTCTTCCGTTCATCACGGAAGTGAGAACCACAGAGCACCTCAGTGTGTACGTGTGTGTTATCCTCATTCGTCCTGTGTACCTTGTTTTGGCAATACGACCATGGCCACTCCCCCTCTTTTCTTTTTTTTCTTCTGCTGTTGTTCGTTGCTTCTCTTCTTTCTGGCGTGTACGGAAGGGAACCTTGGAGGGACCAGCTTTTTTTTTCCAACCCGCATACCAACTTCCCTTTTTCCCCTCTTCCCGCTCCAAGACACACTTTTAGTGGGTGCAGGTGCGTGCACAAAAACACAGCAAGCCGTTACAGTGACCAGGAATGCCCACGAATGCGACTGACAGAACAAGGAGCTACCTGTGTGCGTGCGTGTGTGTGTTTCTTCTATTTATCGTTGTTGTCTGCATGTGCGAGCGATACACGGTGCAGTGTCGATGCGCGGGCAGTGGCCTACGTGGACCCCTCCCCTCATTCTTCCTCCGCTGTTGTTCCTGTCGTAAACAACCAGATACCTCACGAACACGCCTTCTGCCACACCGCAGCGTGTCTCCCACTCTCTCTCTCATCATATAACCTCGTCGTCTCCAGCACTCGCTCTCTGCAACTTGCCAGAACGCACGCACTCCCCACGTCCGTCGTCTCTCTTGACGATCAGATTGCTTCTTGAGTTGTGACGATGTTACGCCACCCCCTACTTCACTGTCCTCTCCCCTCAACGATGCGATCTCTCCCTCTCTTCCTCTCTCTTTCTCTTTCTCTGTGCCTTTGCCACCGGTGTCCTCTCTCCGCCGTACTCACACACAGATCGTGCAACCAAGATGGTGTCTCTCAAGCTTCAGGCTCGCCTCGCCTCCGACATTCTCAACTGCGGTCGCCAGCG